>JARFJB010001340.1:742500-960000 GCA_036346205.1 Vesta saturnalis
ACCAGGATTTTTGGTTAAGGGATCTGGAGACTTCGGTGTAGAGTTTGACTAGTGGGTCGTGGCATGAACGGTTGGCTCTGAAGCCGAATTGGCTGTCTGGAATGGAGTTGTTGGCTTGGAGGTAGTCTGTTAGCCTTCTGGACATGACCGTTTCTAGGCATTTTCCCGTGCAGCTGAGTAAGGAAATAGGTCTGTATGAAGAGGGTCGAGCGGGGTCCGGGTGTGGTTTGACCGTCATGACTGTGGGCATATTTCCATTCGGTTGGAAAATATGAAAGAGATAGGCATTTGTTGAATATTTGGGTGAGTTGAGCTTTTAGTTCGTTGTCGAACGGGTCGTGTGGGGTAGAAAATGTGTCCTGGAGATGTAGGCTAAATAGGTCGGCCTTCTCCTGGTCGGTGGTGATGAGGTTACATTGAGGGTCTAGTAGGTGGGATCGTGGTGTCGTTTTTTCTTTGGTTAGGACCTTGACCTTGTTCCAGAAGTTTGGGCCGTTTTGATAGCCTAGGTTAGAGGCTATATGGATCCAGTTCTCTTGTGTGATGCGGTTTGTTTCTAGTCGGATGTGGGCGATGGGTCTGTTATATTCTGTTTTAAGGGCTGGGTCTCTGTATCTTATGAATTGTCTGTATATTCGTTTTTTTGTTTGATCATGGTATATGTGGGGGGAGTGTTTTTTGTTAATGTCGATGGTTTTTGTCGGGATAGCCGTGTTTGTTGCGTTGGTTATTAGGTGTGTAAGTTCCCGTATCGCTTCGTCTATGTTCTGTGGCGTGTCTAAGTTGGAGTTGGGTAGGTTGTTTGTGATTTGTTCGTTAAATAGGTCCCAGTTTGCGTTTTTAAAGTCTCATCTTGTGATCGTCGTTGGGGTAGGTGGAGGAGCTGGTCCTAATGTAGTATTGATGAGGAGTGGGAGATGATCAGATGTTATAGTGGTTCCTAGGTGACATTGGTTGCTGAAATATTGTATAAGTGGTTCGGAGCATATGATATGATCGATGATGGAGGTTCCCCGGTAGTTGAAGAATGTGGGCATTGTGTTTACCGCTCGGGACAAGCGGGGAAGATTATTGGCTAATATGTCCCCGATAGGGTTGGCGGCTGTGTCCCAGAATTGGGTGTGTCTAACGTTGAGGTCCCCTAGTAGTACAGAATTAGGAAGGTCGGCAATGTATTCTAATAATTCTTCTGGGAGGGTATTTCTCCCAGGTGAATTGTAATAAGAGATGGCTAATATTGGAGTGACTGGAAGGTGCACCGTGGCTGCAACACATTCTAGGTATTGCAGGTGCTGCGGTAGAGTATAAATAGTTGTGAGATACCTCGTGTAAATTAGTAGAACAGTACCCCGCTTTCCTCTGTTTTGGGTATTATTGAGGAACGTGTGGTATTGAGACATGTTAAGTGTGCCTCGTGTAGATAATTTAGTTTCGTCTATGGCTAGTATTGGAATTTTGTCGGTGGTCAATGGGTTTTTACGTAAGAAGCGCTTCCGTCGAACGCCCCTTGTGTTAACTGATCCAATTGTCAGAGCCATTGTACTTATACGTTAGGTATGGGATGGGATGTATGGTGGATTGTTTATGGACTTAGGGTAGGAGTGGAAAACATGACTCGTCCCAGGTGGAATACACGTGCCGGTTCAAGTACTCCATTTCTGTTTGGTCGATCAGTTTCAAGATTCGTTCGCGCTTATCAGGAAAGACCGACAAGAGAGTAAAGGCGAACGTTCTGAGGAATTAGTCGATGCGAAGGAAATGTTCGACCGTGGGGTCGTCTGGTTCGGAAGTGGAGTCAGTGGTGGAGGTTTCGAGAGCGGTGATGCTGGCGGCTTTGGAGGGAGAGGAGGGAATCTCTCGACGCTTCTCACACTTGAAACTGAAAGTTGCGTGAGAGCCGCCGCAGTTGTTACACTTGGGCGTGGAAAGGATGGGGATTTGTGGCTGCCGCCACAGGATGGGTATTTAAAGGTTCGGGGGTGGGGCACTCTACTGCTTGGTGGCCCAACTGTGTACAGATGGAGCAGTACTTAGGTATTGGTTTAGGGATATGGGGTGGCTCGCAGATGTAGTTCCTGGAGAATATTCAGACTCCATTTGCTAGGAGGCAGTCGAGGGTGGTTTTGGAGTTGGTAAGCATTCGGATTAGGCATGTGGGTCGGTTTGTTTCAGGATATGATGCGAATGGCGTGGGATACGTGTGGGAGGTCTATGGCTTGGATTATCTCAGGGATGGAGATATCTTGGTCGACTCCGTTAGATAACACAAGAGAAGCAATTGGATTTAGGGTTAGTGGTAGAGAGGGAAGGTCTCCGGTCCGGTGAGTTGTTGGAGAGTGACGGTTAGGGTTCCAAAAGACGTATTGGAGTTTGGTTTGCGTTTCATTGACTGGGCGGGAAGTGGTGGTTACTAGGAGAATGGTATGGTTGTGATTGAAAAGTTCAGATCACGGTAGGTTGAGGGAAAGTAGGGATTGGTATAGTTGTTTTTGAGTTTTAACGTAGGTGGATACAATACTTAGGGTTGGGTGATTTGGTTGAGGAGGTGCTTGTGAATGAGGAAGAGGAGGAGGATGAGGATGAGGATGTAGTAGATGTGGTGGTGATCGGGTGGCTGTGTATGTCTGCATCGTTGTGGGTGTGGAGGGTCTAGCGGTTACCGTAGCGTATGTTCAAGGTGGCGTCGGTAAAAGGTATGGTTGCGGTCGGAGGTTTAGTATTGTTACGTCGAGGGTGAGTGAAGGAGGGACGGGTTTGCCATGTTTGACCATGGCGGTTAGTAGGGGCGTGAAAATTGTGGCTGAAATTATTTATGAAAAGAAGGGTGGACTGTTACTGGGGTGCAGCCTCACACCCCGGCGGGTTAAGGCTTGGAAGTTGAGAGTCCGTAAATACGAATGGAGGGCGGTTTTGTTAATTAGATCAATAAACAACGCAAATTATTATATATTTTTATTAATTGTACCTTTTTGCGTGATCCTCTCCTGTGTTGCCTGCCTCGCTGTTCTGCTGCTTTCTAGATTCGGTGTTGATCCTAGGCGGTCTACTACTTTTGTTGTATTCGGTGCCTCCTCTGCTCTTTAACGTAGAATGATCGGTGTCTCCTGCGCTGTTGGCCGCCGGCTTCTTTGTTTACCCGTTTCTTAATTTTGTTGTTGTCTGCTTAGCAGTGACAACTGCTTTTTTTCGAAACGGTGAAAGTTGAAGTGAAAGTTGCCTGCTGCTCGTGCTCGCGTCCTCTCTGTTCAAGCGTTTGACAAAGAGTAAATAAAGAGTGACATCTCGACTCTGAAGGTATATAAGATGGCCACAAAAGATGTCGATATGTAAGAGTTAAGAGTAGCGCCATCTGTTTGCCATGAGTGGGACCTCTCAAACTGGTATATACTAGAAGAAAAAGAAAATTATATTTCTCTAAATGAAAGCGACATAATATTTGATTATTAACAAAATTGTTAACATAAGCCCACCAGTATGATAGCTTTGCTTTTGTTCAGAGACCAGAACGCCATGACAACACTACCGATCGACCGGTTTCGTCATTGTTGCGACTCATCAGGAGCGGGTAGATCTGTCATGGAATATCTCGACTCGAAACTATATAAGATGGTCGCAAAAGATGACGATATGTGACAGTTAATAGTAGCACCATCTATTGTATATAAGAAAAAGAAAATTGTATTTCTCAAAATAAGAAAATTATATTTCTCAAAAAGAAAGCCAAAGAAAATTTGATTATTAACAAAATTGTTAACATAAGCCAACCAGTATGATTTAGCTTTCTTTTTGTTCAGAGGCGAGAACGGCATGACAAGACCACCGCCCGACTGGTTTGTATATATATATATATATATATATATATATATATATATATATATATATATATATATATATATATATATATATATATATATATATATATATATATATATATATATATATATATAATATTTGTATATACCTAATAGCAGGAAATTACTGCTGTGGTACTTCCATCAAAATGAATTATAATATGCCAAGGGATAGCATTACTTTTATTACAATTTATTTAATCGTAATGTACAAAAATATTGTAGCGTTATGATAATAGGTATGTATGTCACAAATTATTAACAGTTTTTGAACAGGAGATTGAAACAATCCTGTTAGGTATATAATTATCATAAATGATAAATGAATATAGGATACTATTAAACTGTTTTTAATTGTGTGTTGCAGAAGGGCCACAAACCAGTAATGATGAAGGTCTGCATCCCAACAACTTGCAATTCCAAATGCTGCAGCGGAAAGTACGAGCTACTGAAGCACAGGTTCTTCTGTTAAAAACCCAACTACGATAGGTTTAAGAAAAGTTTTATGCAGTTTTTAATAGTGATCAAATACATATGTTAAAATACAAGAACCATCGAGGACATCAATGGTCTGATGAAACTGTACAGAGAACTCTCAAATTGTACATGGCTTGTGGAGCAAAAGGCTATGAAGAACTTTTTAGGCAACAACATCCTCTTCCTAGTATTCGTAAATTGCAGCATAGAATTCGGAATTAAACATTTCATGCAGGTGTGTTAGAAGATATACTCAAACTTCTTCAACTAAAAGTAAAAGTCATATATTATAATTTAATCTTCTGTACATACTTATGTAATGTATAATTTTAATTTAGGTAAATGAGTTTAAAAATCAAGAAAAGCATGCTTCCCTGTTGTTGGATGGAATGGCAATAAAACCTGGTCTACAATATGATAATTCAACAAAGACAGTGGTAGGGAAACCACCATGATGCTTGCAGGGAATAAGGATAGTTCTGAAAAACTGTCTACACATGCCTTGGTGTTTATGTTAGCAGGAATGAGTACGAGATGGAAACAAACTATTGCTAATAGTGCTGATGCGGTTCTGCAGAAATTGGTTTATATAATCAAGAGGTTTCATGATACTGAATTAACCATAAAAACTATTATACCTGACATGGGTCTAGTAAACCGCGGTTGCTAGTTTAATATTACTGCTGGCCATCATGAAAAAATCAAAAACTACTACCCACACCCTGTAGACGAAGATGCAAAATTGTATGTAATGCCAGATCCAATGCATGTATCCAAAAATATTGCTACAAGTTTGGCGCGTCCTAAACAATTCACCATTTCGACTACAATTATGGAGAAATACAAATTGCCTTCGGAGTACATAGAAATTGCGGCCATAAAGCGCGTGTTTTAACTTGGTTCTCAAGATGAGATAGAAATGTTATATCGGCTAAAGAAATACACGTTTCAGACATTTTATACGCTCTTTTTCACCATGACACTGCTGCTGCCATTAGTTACCACATTTCAAAAGGCACTCTTCTCACCAGATATGAAACAACAGCATGGTTTTGTAAACAAATATATAAGTGGTACAGTATCATAACTTCACGATCTAGTAAGCTACGATTGTCTTGTAATAATGCTGAAGTCTATGGCGAAATCATCCATTTTTTAAACAGCTCATGGAAATTACGTATAATATGACTGTTGATAAAAGAGATGGAAACCATTTCAGACTGGAGTTCTGTTGGCAACCCAAGCTTTGTTGGACGTACAGGAAGAGTATTGACAAACCCATTCCTTTCGTTTTGTATTATCAGGGAGACTAACTCAAGATGCCCTTAAAAATTTATTTTCAGTAATCCGCAGTCGAACACCATTAAAGTTGCCTTGCGGTTAATAACCTTATCACAATACGAGTGTCAAGTTGTTCATGGTATTTATTTCACTAACAGTAGAACACACTTAATCACTTATTGTAAAGATCAACGTCACACCGAAGATCAGCAGGATGAAATGGAAATTTTATTGTTCTCAGAAATGGAAGTGGATGAACATAATACCAAACTGGACGAAGCTGTCATTATATTATTTATTGGGAGTGAGCTATTTAAAAAAAAAACAAGTGTGTGAAATGTATTGAAGCTCCAACGGTGCCACCACTCACACTAAATAATGAAATCATTAAACTGACCCAATAAAAGAATATAAGGGGAAAGTGTTGTTATTCCCAAAGCTTGAACTATTTAATTGTATTCTTAGTAGTGAAACATTCTTTGGGAAGTATAAGTAGTAGACAGGCACCTTCCGCCATCTTGGATTTTGACGTCACAAGACCGCCCACGTGGGGGACCGTATTTTCCACCCCTATTTTTGACGGCTTCTTTTCGGAGGCGTAAGCAGCCGTCTTAGGAGAAAATACCTCAGCCATAAAAAAGGAGTTTAGATTTATGAACATGCCCCTAGGGAAGATATTAGAGTGTGGTTAATACTTCAAAATTCCCCCGAAGATAACCGATTCCACCCGAATATTACCGAGCGCGCCAGCACCCAAGACCCAGGGCTAGCAGCGTTCTCGTTTCTCGTACGTTACGCTCTTTAAAGTGTAACTGTCATCGAATGAGCATTATTATGATGTATTCTCCTGTTTATCAGCCTACATCAGCGGATATTAGAGATTTTACTGACTTGTTAATAAACTATTACAACATAACCGTTCAAGATAATGATGGAAACGATGACGTGGATGAGCTGAATGTATCTCACATCCAAGATGATGGTGATGATTCACAGAAGAGGAAGAAGAGCGACGAGGTAGAGGAGAAGGACGAATCTGAAAACCATAATTATGATAGCGAGGAATCACTGTTCAAAAAGAAGAAGACCGATAAAGGATGTTATTGAGTAAAAATGATGTATTGTTGTTTATAATAATAATAATATATTTTCAAACGCTAAGCTTTCCTTCAATTTTGTTAATAAACTTGTTTTCCTAACGATGTTTGAACCTGCACTAACAATGCTGCCGTTAATGCTAAAGTGCTGTTAGATGGGTAGCTACAGTAAGTGTGAGATTAGCTTTCTTTTGCACTGTTATTTTTTAATTGTAAGCTGATTTTGTATGATTAAGTCAAATCAGTTTGTTATTTAATTTACTTGATTTGATTAATTTGGTTTGAGTAATTGATTTGTATGTTTGAGAAAGAGACGAGGTTCGTTTGTGTGTTTTCGTATTAGCGTGTTTTCGTTTTAGGTGTTTTCGCTTTAGCGTGTTTTCCTGTTTGCGTATTTTTTGCGTTTGCGTGTTTTCGTGTTAGCGTGTTTTCGTGATAGAGTGTTTTCCTGATAGCGTGTTTTCGTTAGTGTGTTTTCGTTTTTGCGTGTTTTTGCGTTAGCGTGTTTTCGTTTGTGTGTTTTCGTGTTTTCGCGTTAGCGTGTATTCGTGTTTGCGTGTTTTTTACGTTGGCATGTTTTCGTGTTTGTATGTTTTCGCGTTTGCGTGTTTTCGTGTTTGTATGTTTTCGCGTTTACGTGTTTTCGTGATAGCGTGTTTTCTGTTTTTAGTGCGTTGTGTTTCGTTTTCGTGTTGTTTTGCGTGTAGCGTGTTTCGTGTTTCGTGTTTTCGCGTTAGCGTGTGTTCGTTTTGTATGCGTTTTCGTGTTTGATGTTTTCGTTTGCGTGTTTCGTGTGCGTATTTTCGTTCGTGTTTTTGCGTTGCTGTTTCTCGTGTTTTCGTGATGCTGTGTGTTAGCGTGTTGTTGTTTTCGCAGTTTGGGTGTTTTCGTTTGCCCTGCGTGCTACGACTTGATAGTTCGATTGTATGTGTTGTGCGTATTGTGTTCGTGAAACCATAATTGAACGTTCGTGTTTGCGTGTCCAGTCCGTGTTGCTTTCGTTTGAATGTAGTTTTGTGATATGTTCGGTTTGTGATTCGTTGCTCGTGCAAAATAATATGAGGTAGTAGTTGTGATTTGTGTTGTAAACTATTGGAACGCTGTTTGCGTGTCGTCGCGTGAACTTGTTTGAATTGTTTGTGCTATGCTATTTGATAAGACATTGCGTAAAATAGACTTGGTCGTAATGCTGTGGTGTGTGTGTGTGCGTGGTGCGTGCGTGCGTGTGGTGTGTGCGTGTGTGCGTGCGTGGCGTGTGTGTGCGTGCGTGGTGCGTGCGTGCGTGGTGCGTGTGCGTGGTGCGTGCGTGCGTTTGCGTGCGTGCGTGCGTGTGCGTGCTGTGCGTGTCGTGTGTGCGTGCTGTGCTGTGCGTGTGTGTCGTGGTGTGTGTGCGTGTGGTTGCGTGCGTGCGTGCGTGCGTGCGTGTGTGCGTTCGTGTGGTGTGTGGTGTGATGTCTGGTGTGTGTGTGTGTGTTGTTTGTGGTGCGTGTGCGTGTGTGGTGTCGTGTGGTGTTGGTGTGTGTGTTGCGTGTGTGTCGTGTGTGCGTGTGCTGTTGTGCGTGTGTGCTGTGTGCTGTGCGTGGTGTGGTGTGCGTGTGTGCGTGTGTGCGTGTGTGCGTGTGTACGTGCGAGCGTGCGTGCGTGCGTATGTGCGTGCGTGCGTGTGTGTGTCTGTGTGCATAATTGAGTATATAGATAAATAATGATTACATAGAAACGAGAATATATCCGTATAAATACCATCGGTAGAAATTTTTATTATTTCGACTAATAATTTTTATTTGTATTGTTATTAGTGTTATTAAATATCTAGTTATTTTAACATGATATTAATGCATTCCGTAACAATAGTTTATGTAATCTCAAGGCTGAAATTATTTGAAGTAATTTTGCGGTAGCAAAATTTTTAAAATATTTGTAAGTATTTTGAATGAATTAAATTTAAATTAATACATACTAATAGTTTTTAAATTACGAAGATAGCCAGTTAATCAACTAGGTTTGATTGTACTTATAAATTGTAATGATGGTGTATTGACAATAAGCCTAGTTTATATAATATTATAAAATATGTTATATGTTTTTACTTGATATTGCTAGCAAAATGTCGATATAGGTTTTTAAATGTATTATTACTCTTATAGGTAGACGTCATAAAATCAGGTCTACAAATAGTTGGTACGTATTCGTGGATTTTAAACTTGTAGTTATTGTTAATTCGCTTATAATAATAAAACCATTAAAACCTTTTGCCTTTTATTTCCATTATATCACTTTGATATTATTAAAAACATGTTAATTTAATTTAGCTTTATGGTGTATATATATATATATATATATATATATATATATATATATAATTATTACTATCCAGTCTTTTTAATGAAGTTTTTATAACTGTAATGAACACGTTTCTATGAAATAATTTTGTGTGTATGTAATTGAACATGAAAATAAATCAGACATAATTTTCCGAATGTATAGGTGATGCCTGTTTAGACAGAGAGAATCTGCCTATATATATATATATATATATATATATATATATATATATATATATATATATATATATATAAAGCATCATTGCATTAGGGTAGAAATTATTTATTATTTCACGTCATATTTAATTTATATTTATTTACTTTAATGTATTCAGTTTTGAACTGTAATCTGGTTTCCGCAAACTGTAAGACATGATTTCCGTGGATTGATTGAGATTGATCTGATTGACCGAGCATGATTTGTTTGAGATTGATTGATTAATTAATTAATTAATTGATGTTTGTGTGTTAGAAAGAGCCGAAAGAGAGAGAGAGAGAGAGAAACGAGATAGAGCAAGAGAGAGGTGTGTATGATCAATTTCTATTATAGAAAATGTTCATTAGTCTATACGCCACTAGATGGCGCTAAAATCAATTTTAACTCAAAAGGGGCCAGGGCGCAGAACCTGATACAATTGCACCAAGGGGGGCGCGATAGGAGCCAAGGCCTAAGAGCTAGTTTCTGCACTTGTCTTATAAGGTTAGGGTCCCCATACCATCTCCAGCCAGGGGGTGAAGGCTCGAGAACAAGTTGCAAAGCCCTACACGTGTCTTACAAGAACCTCCTTATTAGAATACAACCCCAATGTATAAATAAAATTTCGTATTAAAAGAATACGCACAATTGCCTAACATCCAGGCTGAACTGTCGAAAAGGCTCTTAATACAACCAAAAGGATCTTAATTAAGGGTTAAACTCCGGTCAAGGGTTGCAAAAGGCCTCCGAAAAGGAACCATAGGGGTGGAAAATACGGTCCCCCACGTGGGCGGTCTTGTGACGTCAAAATCCAAGATGGGGGAAGGTGCCCGTCTACTACTAGTATAGGTTAGAATTATTAGAGAATAAGGTAAATTCAAAGGTAATTACAAAACATTTTGATTTACCGTTAAATTTAATGCAGATATTTGTCATCCCAATATTATAGTTTTCCTTAGCCTTAAAGAGTCACAGTGATGTAGAAGTCAGGAAAATGAGTTGTTCAGACAATATTCCTAGCAGTAGGAGCATCACAATGTGAGTCCTTATTAAAAATGTAAAATAATATATCTCTTTTATTTTTCCTTGAAGGTTGTGTGCAACTTTCTGGGTGGCTAAAGACTAATTAATTATTGTGATATTTTCAAATGTACCGCGGAATATATGGAGATAAAATGGCATCAATTGTGGTGCTCTGTTAATCTAGGGACTTAACATATCCCTTGCTTATCTGCTAGTGCCCTATTTAACTGTAAGGAAAGTAGTGTAAGTAAACAGCCATATTAAACATTCGCAGTAACTAATATGCGAAGATAAAGTATAGTGTCTATTCAGATGAATTCGGTTTAATTACCTAATTACCCATCGTTACACGGTTGAATATGCACTTTCAGAGAATAATGTTTCTGCGGTGAGTAGAACCATAGTAACAAAGTAATTTTCTTTCTGTAAATTTTGACAAAACACGTATACAGAGAGTTGTGATCCAACGTATTACCCATGCTTTTCTACATTATCAATCTTGTTATCAATTAATCAATTACTGACGGTTACCTTGTACAATATATACTTTTATGGCGTGTATAATTTGATCATGATTAAGCTTAAAGTATGTAGTAAAAAGTTTGTATTTTAAAGCGTAAAAACATATTATTTATTAGTTAACTATAATACTTTGACAGTGCATAACTCATACATGTAACCTTGTTACTTACGCTATTGCACATATTTCGATGAGGAAAAAATGTTTTTACTTGCGCAAGGGTGCCTTCAACGGGAAGAAAACTAAAATATTTCATCACATACAATATACACCTTAATTAAAATTAATTACAAAACACGTTCTACTAAAAAAAAAAGGTAAAATTCATGGCCATCGTGGTTGTAACAAGATAATCTTTAATTGTTACCTATTAAATTGTCCATTGTAATGTTTTGTAATAACATTCAGCCAATTCGTCTATAACCCAAATCTTGTATTTTTATTTGCGAAACACTGTTCTGATCCTGTTATGCATAAAACTATTCATACGTAAAATAATTGTATTTGTATTAACTTGAATTCCATTAACCAACGATGTGGAAATATTGTACATGCTGGAGGCTTCGCGGTTTCTAAACTATGAATATAAAACATTAATTGACAGCTTAAAACCATGGTACAGTCAACTGCACTAATACATTCTTAATTTTTCTTTAAAAACTTCTTAATAGGTAACAATTAAATATCTACACACAATTTCGTAATGAATAAGCTTTTTATACTTTCCAATCCAGTAACCTTTATACAGTATGTTCCAGGCACGCATCGTATATGAGGCGAAGACAGAAAGGCTTTATGTGGAGGCATTAACCTACAAACACAGAAAACCTATTTATTTTACTTGCTAACAACACTTACATTCATGGATGAATATCCGTTTGCATTTAAAAACTACAGACTTTACATGAGATAAGGAATGTATTTTAAATAACAGTAGACCGTTACAAAAATGTGCGTATAATAAAAAGTAATTCATTTTTGAAATGTTAAATCATTGTTTTGTCTTATCAAATTAAGACTGGAAGATCTTGCTTGATTGTGATGAAATCTAGTACTTAGGTGTAACACACATTTTTTAAAATTATATTATAATAGTGTGTATTAATTACATTCAAGTAAATTTAAGTATAATTAAGATGATTATATTTTGAGTATGAAATTGCGTATTTGTTAATATTTTTTTAGAAATTTAAACGTTTCGGTAAACGATAAATTTTGAAACTTAATTAAAATTTCGAAATTGAAATGTAAAGGGTGGCTAGATTTTTAATAGATTAAATATTATTAAACTGTCTTGAAAATGACAAATCAGAACAAAGAATTACTCATGATTACTATAGTTTTTTGAGTAAGTGTGGTGTGTAAGGGTGTTTGTTGGCTAGTTCCTTTCTATTGGGCGTTGTATGTGTACATTTTTACGTGTTTGGGTGTTTACTTATTTACGTACCTATGTGTACCCCGGCTACTAGCCTTTCTGCATGTTTTAATTCTTTTGGTATGTTTTCTTACTTGGATGTATGATTGAAGTAGCCTACTAGTTTCTTTAGCGTAAGCCTTTTAACTACCAAAGCATTGCTCGTGTCAGGTGAAAACCCATAAACCAAATGTGAAACTTGTTTTTAAATTATACCGCAAGATGGGGTTGCAAACTGTGGGCTAACTTCTAAGATAATTGACCTATTCAGAAGGAACGGGAGAGAAGATGTTTGTTGAATGCTTTTGGGTGTTTAGATGTCCGTAGGCATACATGCTTTGTTTGGGCGTTTAGGGGGGGGGGCATTAGGACACGGGGCACATATGGACATTTCAAATTTTAGCGCAACTAAGCCTAAAGTTTAATTGTACTGCTTAACCATTAGAGTGCACCACGTACCCATTTTATTGTAGAAAAATTTCGACAGCGTCAAGCGACTCAGTAGCTAATTACACTTTGCTATGTGCACGTGTTCAACGTTGTAAACAAATCGGAAACCGTTTGAGATCGAATATTTGCCATGTGGATGCTAGAATAAACTCAGTTGTAATTTTAGAGATAAGTGGACTATGTCGGTATATGCTGAAGTAATTGTTTATTTTAGTTATTTACATAACTTCAATTTGTTTATAAGCATGATTGGGGTAGATTGGGACATCTAGTTAGGGGCACATGTGGACACTGTCCCATTCTGCCGCAGAGAATAATGTGGAAAATTACTGAACATACAGGGTGTGGCGCGAAGAGTTTTGATTAAAAGTAATGGCGGATACAATTATGTTAAAAATCTGAAATTACGAAGCTGTAGGTTTTGGATGACGCTGAGTTCAAATATAGTATTGTCCTGAATGTGGCACTTCCGGTTATACCGGAAGTAGACGTCAACTTTGTTATTTTAAATGGAACCTAATATTTTTTAATTTACTTTCGAATTCTACATGAAATTCTAGATAAAATTTGTGCACAATGTCCTATACCAAAAATGAAGTATTTTCGAGATATTTCGATTTTTTTAAATATTTTGAAAAACTCCTAGTCCACATTGAATAACGATATCTCCATTAATAACGAAGCTAGTGACGTGAAATTGTAACCAATAAACAACAAGCGCTTGGCCGTTAACTCCATATATCCATCTCATTGATATTTCATACAGGGTGTTTTAAACTTAGTCGCCAACATGCACAATTTAAATCATTTATAAGTTGCTTACTTTAAATAGAACACCCTGTATTTTATGACATTTTCCGTTGTATTTTTTTAAGTCAATTCGTTTGGTATCAGTATTCCCTATACCTAAATCCAACCACTTTTGAGATATTTCATTATCTTAGTTAAAACATAACACTTAATTATTTCAACACTAGTAAAGGGTAGGCCATGGTTTCCATTATTTAAGGTGATATTTTGTTATTTTTTCATAAGTTATTAATTATGAAAAGTAACCAATAGCCTGAAAGAATTATTAATTGTGGATATCATTAAAAACGTTGACTAGGTATTTTGTATTAATTTAATTAGATAACTTACAAACAAAAATAACTAAATGTAATATTAAACAAATAGTTTTATAATAAGTGTTCAAAATTAGCACCATCTACTTCTACACATTTATGAATCCTTTTCATTAAGTTATGTCTTGTAATTCTGGAAATATGGTCGGGTGTTAGAGAATTAAAAGAAGTAAGATTTTCTGCACCATATCTTCCTTTGTCGTAACAGGTTTGGAAAATACTTGATTTTTAATGTAACCCCAAATACCAAAATCTAGAGGAGCCAAATCAGGAGAACGAGCTGGCCAACGAAACGGACCCTGATTGGCAATCCATCTATCATCAAACATGTCGTAAAGATGCTGAGCAACAGGTCTAAAGTTATGAGGAGGTGCTCCATCTTGCTGATACCAAGCTGAAGCCGCCTCTCCATTTCTTAAAGTATGTAACGACGGTCGTATGGCTTCTTCTAAAATGTGGCAACATCTTGTACCATTTAAATTTTCATCATAAAATTTTATCTTCTTTTATTGCACAAAAAACATTAAAACTCCAACTATCTTGGAAGTAACGTTCTCTACTAACATGTGGGTTTTCATTAAACCAAAAATGGGAATTATGTCGATTAAATAATCAATTTTTGCTAAACTTTGCTTCATCACACCGTAAAACTTTTTTTATGAAGTTTTCATCTCTTGGGTCTTCAATAAAAACCATTCACAGAATTCTACCCTTCGAGGAAGATCACCTAATTGTAAGTGTTGCACCAAATGATATGAAAATGGTTTCCATTTGTGTTTTTTTTAAATGCGATGAATTGTTCTCGAAGACAAAGTAAGATCTCACTCACAATCTCTAATGGAGGAATTTGGAGAGGCCGTAAAATAACCCAAAACATTAATTTCGTTTATGTCACTGTCCACTAGTGGTTTATTTTTATTCATTTTTGTCTTAAATTGACCAAACTGACTGCAGTTTTTAAGCAATCTTCTTACAATATCACCAGTTGCATTTGGTCGATTTGGATATCTTTCTGCAAAAACACGGCAAGTCCGTTCAACAATTCTATTACACTCGCCGTAAATAATAATAAGAGTTAAAAATCATCATTAGTAAATCCTACATTTGCCTTTATTTACTATGAAATACAAACTGGTAAAGAAAACTGTCAAAACAACATAAACGATTAACGTTCTAACTATCAAATCTTTGACAGCCATGGCCTACCCTTTACTAACATTGAAATAATTAAGTGTTGTTATGTTTTAACTAAGATAATGGAATATCTCAAAAGTGGTTGGATTTAGGTATAAGGAATACTGATACCAAACGAATTGGCTTAAAAAATACAGCGGAAAATGTAATAAAATACAGGGTGTTCTATTTAAAGTAAGCAACTTATAAATGATTTAAATTGTGCATGTTGGCGGCTAAGTTTAAAACACCCTGTATGAAATATCAATGACATATTGAGTTAACGGGCAAGCGCTTGTTGTTTATTGGTTACAATTTCACGTCACTAGCTTCCTTATTAATGGAGATATCGTTATTCAATGTGGACTAGGATTTTTTCAAAAATTTATCTAGAATTTTATGTAGAATTCGAAAATAAAATAAAAAATATTAGATTCCATTTAAAATAACAAAGGTGACGTCTACTTCCAGTATAACCGAAAGTGCTACATTCAGGATAATATTATATTTGAACTCAGCGTTATCCAAAATTTACAGCTTCGTAATTTCAGATTTTTAACATAACTGTATCCGCCATTATTTTTAATCAAAGCTCTTCGCGCCACACCCTGTATATTTCAGGCATTAACATGGTAAGGGCTTACAAGAGGAAGACCAATCGTTCTGCTATATCGGAGGAGAATATAATTGTCGCTGTTGAAGATCTCTTGCAAGGAAGACTTTCAATAAGAACTGCAGCCACAATCCACAACTTAACAAAATCGACCGTGAGTAACAGAGTGAAGAAAATAAAAAAAACGACGTCTGGAAGACCCTGACCCAGACCTTGACGCTTCTTACAGACAAAATCCAGATATTCAAGTAACATTTTCATCACCATTCCAATCAAAGTATTCGTCTCAAGTTTTCACATCTGCCCAAGAAGAACAACTAGTCAAATATTTTATTCAAAGTTCGAAAATGAATTATTGTCTCACATATACATAAGCTCAAAAAACTGGCATAAGATTATGCCAAAAAACTAAATGTAAAGTATCGGCCGAGCTGGAATAACTCGTTATCCGTTGGAAAAGATTGATAGAAGTTATTTATGAATAGGTATCCAATTTTGTCAGCCAGAAAATACCAATATGGCAAGAGCCTCCGGATTTAATGAAACAAATGTGAAGCAATTTTTTGATAATTTACGGAAAGTTTTAGAAAAGTATGAGATACCACCAGAACGAACCTACAATTTGGGTGAAACAGGCGTTGCCACTGTTTTAGATGCACCGAAAGTTATTGCCAAAACTGGTACAAAACAAGTAGGTCAGTCAGTATCCGCAGAACGGGGAGAACTGGTTAAATTTTGCGCTATAATAAGTGGAGTCGGAAATACAATTCCTCCTGTGTATGTGTTTGCAAGAGCAAAGTTTAAGGATGTTTTCATGAAAGGTCGCCCACAGGAAGTCATGGATTAACCAACAAGTCATGGTCAGAATGGATGACGTCCATATTATTCTTGGATCTAATTAAACACATACAAAAGCATACGAAATGTACGAAAGATGGAACCCATATTGATTGTTTTGGACAACCGCCTCCACCTCTTGACGTTGCGCTATATGGCCCATTTAAAACTTATTTGAAGCAATCTTTCAATGATTGGTTGGTAAACCATCCTGGCAAAAGGGTATCAATTTATTAAATTGTAGCACTGACAGAAAAAGCATATCAGAAAGTTTTTACACTTGCCAGTATATGTTCTGGGTTTAGAAAAAGCTGTATTGTGCCTTTTGATAGAGGTATTTTTAAGGAAGATGACTTTGCTGCAGGTTCAAGGGCTCCAGAAGCAACAAACACACCATCAACATCTGCGCTGGTGATTAGCACTCCACCAACTTCATTACAGCCGGAAATCATATCTCCAGACATAATACGGCCCTATCCCAAAGCAGAGAAAAAGAAATCAAATATAAAAGGAAGACAGCTTGAAAAATCGCGAATTCTAACAGAGACGCCAGAAAAAGATAGACTAGAAGAAGAAAAGATAGCCAAGCAAAAGAAGAAGCAAGTGAAACAAACCTGTTTGATAATGCAGAGCAACAACCGAACAATTCAGATGATTCCGGGGATAAAGTGAGCTACGCTGATGATGAATCTGACTGTTTAAGTGAAATGGACCGTGAATATTCCGACCAAGAATTCAGTCAAGACGTAGAGGCAATCATAGATCCTGAATCTAGGATGCCAAATATCAAAATAGGTAACTTTTTACTGGTAAAGTATTGCACGAAGAAAACCCAACAGTATTATGTTTGAGAAGTGGAAGGAATAGTCGACGTAAAATATTTAACAAATTTTCTCAGAAAGAAAGGAAATGGGTTTACCTTTCCCCAAGTCACTGATAAGGACCTAATAGAATTGTAACAAGTGGAATTAAAACTACCTAAACCAAGAACGACTAAAACGACTGCAAAGGTCTATTTCAATAAAGCGGTTTGAAGTAGACTTCTGTGCCTATAATGTCAACTAAATGAAAATTTTGTATTTAACAATGTCTTTTTAATTTTCTTATTTTCATACAACTTATGTTAGATCGTTCCACTGTTATTCACCAAATGAATGTGTTTTAAACTTTTGAACAAAACAAATTGTTTTTGTCCACACCTGACCACGCACTGGCCAAATCTACCCCAGCCAGTACATTGGGACAATTTGGATGCTTTGAAATCTGATTCATCTATCAGTGAATAAGCGCTAAGCCTATGGTGATAGATAGTACAGTTATCAGTGTCAACAACGTAACATTATATGATCAATACATTGAAAGCCAAGCAGTACACAGCTAATTATGTTTGTAGTGTCACAATCTCCCTCCCCTACTTGTTTCTTAGTTTCTTTATTTTGAGGGTGTTTGTTTGCTGCCAAATTTTACACGTTTTAGCTCAAAATTTTACTTTTGTGCATGTTTCGGTGTTTGTAGGTGTATTTGTTGAGCGTATTAATACCGCAAGATTGTTTTGCATATTGCGTGTTAAGACTAAATTATACTACAAGATAGCGTTAAAAACTACACATTAACTTTTAACTATACCACAACATGGCGTTTTAACCTAAACTATACCTCAGGATTGCGTTACAAACTATATGCTCACCTACAAGATGAACTACATTTTCTTCTATCCCTAAAGGAGCGAAAAAAAGATATCGAATTGACCTTTGATCCATTAAGATGGAGCAATAAAGAGAGACAGACATACAGAATGAGAGTTCCAAGTGCCGGAAAAATAAACTTACCAAGGTGTTGGAAACGAGACGTATAGCAGTAAAGGTGGAGTTTTATCCGTTGGAAATCTCCAGCAGTTCTAGCTCAGGGCAGAGCTCCAGTTTATGGTAAGTACTCTCAGCTATTAGAATTTGGGGACTACTGTGAAATGAGGTAAGAAATGGCGCGAGGAGTAGAGTAAGAACTGGGATGAGGAGTAAAGGTGGAGAGCAATCAGAACTGGGCGGTGTGAGGACCAATCAAAAACGTAGTAGAAAATAATCCAAGATCCACATAGCCAAAGAGGCATTAAGTACAGGTAAAAATTAAAATAGGGCATGAAAGTGCCAAAACAGCTCAAATTGGGGTTGAAAATAAAATAAGATGGCGCCGAAAAGAAGATAGCTGAAAAGGGCGAGGTTTAAACGTAAACGTAGTTAGGGGAAATGTGAGTCACCAGTGGTTCGAAGACTGAAAGTGGTGGGGAGCGTGCCGTACTTTACTCACCAAGAAGTACAAGCAGTATTTGTTGCTAGTTGTATTTAGGTGTGTTCTCCAGCATTTAACAAATGAGAAATTGGAAGCGTTTGTGATATTTCTCCACTTCTACACATACCAAATAAATTAACTTATACGGCATATGACCCAGAGTCTTTATGTGGTTAATATAGGAGTTTACGTAGCTCTATAGTTTGATGGTCTATTAGAAAGAGTAACGCGTCTGAAGATGTCTGTTGCCAGTTATCCACCATTATCAAGAAGAGCCCAGAATATTAATTTTGGCAACAGGTTCACTAGTTATAGCATTATCCATCGGGTTCCTGTCGGCAGTGTGCCCAAAAAACAAAAAAATACGCTACGAAGCACTATGTACAGGGTGGCCATATTTGAACGAATTGTAAAGTTAAAGTATATATATATATATATATATATATATATATATATATATATATATATATATTTCATATTTGTTAACGTTCTTATTTGCAAATCATAGGTATTTCATAAATTAAACTACCTTATTTTTTGGCTCTTTGGAACATTACACATCATTTTCCAAATATATTTTTAATTGCTTTTAAGAAGATTAATTAGCAAAAGCCTCCAACCATGCAAACATGCAGTATTGCATAAACCTATTTATTTTACTTGCACTTACATTCATGGAATATCCTGTTGAATTTAAAAACAACAGACTACATGAGATAAGCAATTTGTTTTAAATAACAGACCGTTGCAATGTAAAATTGTTCATATAATAAAAAGTAATTCAGTTTTGAAGAGTTAAATGATTGTTTTGTCTTACCAAAGTTAAAACTGGAAGATCATGCTTGATTGTGGTGAAAAAAAACCATCTAGTACTTAAAAGTCTTACATAAATTTTTTAAATTATATTATAAAAGTCGTACTCCATTCAAATAAATTTTCAGTATAATTAAGATACTTATGTTTTCAGTATGAAATTGCGTATTTGTTAATAATTTTTTACAAATTTAAACGTTTCGAACGAAATTATATTTATCTTCTTCGATAAACGATAAGTGTTGAAAATTAATTAGTAGTCGAAATCTAACTTTATTTTAGTAACGATTAGCTAGATTTTAATAGATTAATATTATTAATACGTCTTCAAATGACAAATCAGAACACTGACTAACGTCGAAGACTCCAAAAGAAAATATCAATAAAAAACAAATTTAAGAAAATTTAATTAAGTTATAAGGTAAATACAAAACTGAAAAACTAAAGTAGTAAAAGTACTCACAACATAAAAATTAACATAGCAACTAAATATCTAGTTAAATCACAAATTTAACAAAGAAATAACTTTCCGTTAAATAATAGTTGTTATTACGTCTGCGTGCGGTGTGCGTGCAATGTGTGTGTCTGTGTGTCTGTTCTGTGTGTTCTGTGTGTCTATGTGTCTGTATGTCTGTAGTCTGTGGTCTGTGTGTCTGTGTGTCTGTGTGCCTGGTGTCTGTGTGTCTGTGTTTCTGTGTGTCTGTGTGTCTGTGTCTATGGTGTCTATGGTGTCTGTGAGCCTGTGTGTCGTGTCTGTGTGTCTGTGTGTCGGTGACTGTGTGTCTGTGTGTCTGTGTGTCTGTGTGTCGTGTCTGTGTGTCTGTGCTGTCTGTGTGCCTGTGTTCTGTGTGTCTGTGTGTCTGTGTGTCTGTGTCTCTGCTGTATCCTGTGTTCTGTGTGTCTGTGTGCCTGTATCTGTGTGTCTGTGCCTGTGTGTCTGTGTGTCAAAAGGGTATCAATTTATTAAATTGTAGCACTGACAGAAAAAGCATATCAGAAAGTTTTTACACTTGCCAGTATATGTTCTGGGTTTAGAAAAAGCTGTATTGTGCCTTTTGATAGAGGTATTTTTAAGGAAGATGACTTTGCTGCAGGTTCAAGGGCTCCAGAAGCAACAAACACACCATCAACATCTGCGCTGGTGATTAGCACTCCACCAACTTCATTACAGCCGGAAATCATATCTCCAGACATAATACGGCCTTACCCCAAAGCAGAGAAAAAGAAATCAGATATAAAAGGAAGACGGCCTGGAAAATCGCGAATTCTAACAGAGACGCCAGAAAAAGATAGACTGGAAGAAGAAAAGATAGCCAAGCAAAAGAAGAAGCAAGTGAAACACAACATGTTTGATAATGCAGGGCAACAATCGAACAATTCAGATGATTCCGGGGATAAAGTGAGCTACGCTGATGATGAATCTGACTGTTTAAGTAAAATGGACCGTGAATATTCCGACCAAGAATTCATGCAAGACGTAGAACCTATCATAGATCCTGAATCTAAGATGCCAAATATCAACATAGGTGACTTTTTGCTGGTAAAGTATTGCACGAAGAAAACCCTAAAGTATTATGTTGGAGAAGTGGAAGAAATAGTCGACGCAAAATATTTAACAAATTTTCTCAGAAAGAAAGGAAATGGATTTACCTTTCCCCAAGTCACTGATAAGGACCTAATAGAATTGGAACAAGTGGAACTAAAACTACCTAAGCCAAGAACGACTAAAATAACTGCAAAGGTCTAGCTCAATAAAGCGGTTTGAAGTAGACTTCTGTGCCTATAATGTCAACTAAATGAAAATTTTGTATTTAACAATGTCTTTTTTAATTTTCTTATTTTCATACAACTTATGTTAGATCGTTCCACTGTTATTCACCAAATGAATGTGTTTTAAACTTTTTTGAACAAAACAAATTGTTTTTGTCCACACCTGACCACGCACTGGCCAAATCTACCCCAGCCAGGGGGTACATTGGGACAATTTGGATGCTTTGGAAATCTGATTCATCTATCAGTGAATAAGCGCTAAGCCTATGGTGATAGATAGTACAGTTATCAGTGTCAACAACGTAACATTATATGATCAATACATTGAAAGCCAAGCAGTACACAGCTAATTATGTTTGTAGTGTCACAATCTCCCCCCCTCCCCCTACTTGTTTCTTAGTTTCTTTATTTTGAGGGTGTTTGTTTGCTGCTAAATTTTTACACGTTTTAGCTCAAAATTTTTACTTTTTGTGCATGTTTCGGGTGTTTGTAGGTGTATTTGTTGAGCGTATTAATACCGCAAGATTGTTTTGCATATTGCGTGTTAAGACTAAATTATACTACAAGATAGCGTTAAAAACTACACATTAACTTTTAACTATACCACAACATGGCGTTTTAACCTAAACTATACCTCAGGATTGCGTTACAAACTATATGCTCACCTACAAGATGAACTACATTTTCTTCTATCCCTAAAGGAGCGAAAAAAAGATATCGAATTGACCTTTGATCCATTAAGATGGAGCAATAAAGAGAGACAGACATACAGAATGAGAGTTCCAAGTGCCGGAAAAATAAACTTACCAAGGTGTTGGAAACGAGACGTATAGCAGTAAAGGTGGAGTTTTATCCGTTGGAAATCTCCAGCAGTTCTAGCTCAGGGCAGAGCTCCAGTTTATGGTAAGTACTCTCAGCTATTAGAATTTGGGGACTACTCGTGAAATGAGGTAAGAAATGGCGCGAGGAGTAGAGTAAGAACTGGGATGAGGAGTGGGGGTAAAGGTGGAGAGCAATCAGAACTGGGCGGTGTGAGGACCAATCAAAAACGTAGTAGAAAATAAATCCAAGATCCACATAGCCAAAGAGGCATTAAGTACAGGTAAAAATTAAAAATAGGGCATGAAAGTGCCAAAACAGCTCCAAATTGGGGTTGAAAATAAAATAAGATGGCGCCGAAAAAGAAGATAGCTGAAAAGGGGCGGGGTTTAAACGTAAACGTGAGTGGGGCTTAGGGGGAAATGTGAGTCACCAGTGGTTCGAAGACTGAAAGTGGTGGGGGAGCGTGCCGTACTTCTACTCACCAAGAAGTACAAGCAGTATTTGTTGCTAGTTGTATTTAGGTGTGTTCTCCCAGCATTTAACAAATGAGAAATTGGAAGCGTTTGGTGATATTTCTCCACTTCCCCTACACATACCAAATAAATTAACTTATACGGCATATGACCCCACGAGTCTTTATGTGGTTAATATAGGAGTTTACGTAGCTCTATAGTTTGATGGTCTATTAGAAAGAGTAACGCGTCTGAAGATGTGCTGTTGCCAGTTATCCACCATTATCAAGAAGAGCCCAGAATATTAATTTTGGCAACAGGTTCACTAGTTATAGCATTATCCATCGGGTTCCTGTCGGCAGTGTGCCCAAAAACAAAAAAAAATACCGCTACGAAGCACTATGTACAGGGTGGCCATATTTGAACGAATTGTAAGTAAAGTATATATATATATATATATATTTCATATTTGTTAACGTTCTTATTTGCAAATCATAGGTATTTCATAAATTAAACTACCTTATTTTTTTGGCTCTTTGGAACATTACACATCATTTTCCAAATATATTTTTAATTGCTTTTAAGAAGATTAATTAGCAAAAGCCTCCAACCATGCAAACATGCAGTATTGCATAAACCTATTTATTTTACTTGCACTTACATTCATGGAATATCCTGTTGAATTTAAAAACAACAGACTACATGAGATAAGCAATTTGTTTTAAATAACAGACCGTTGCAATGTAAAATTGTTCATATAATAAAAAGTAATTCAGTTTTGAAGAGTTAAATGATTGTTTTGTCTTACCAAAGTTAAAACTGGAAGATCATGCTTGATTGTGGTGAAAAAAAACCATCTAGTACTTAAAAGTCTTACATAAATTTTTTTAAATTATATTATAAAAGTGCGTACTCCATTCAAATAAATTTTCAGTATAATTAAGATACTTATGTTTTCAGTATGAAATTGCGTATTTGTTAATAATTTTTTACAAATTTAAACGTTTCGAACGAAATTATATTTATCTTCTTCGATAAACGATAAGTGTTGAAAATTAATTAAGTAGTCGAAATCTAACTTTATTTTAGTAACGATTAGCTAGATTTTTAATAGATTAAATATTATTAATACGTCTTCAAAATGACAAATCAGAACACTGACTAACGTACGAAGACTCCAAAAGAAAAATATCAATAAAAAAACAAATTTAAGAAAATTTAATTAAGTTATAAGGTAAATACAAAACTGAAAAACTAAAGTAGTAAAAGTACTCACAACTAAAAAATTAACATAGCAACTAAATATCTAGTTAAATCACAAATTTAACAAAGAAATAACTTTCCGTTAAATAATAGTTGTTATTACGTCTGCGTGCGTGCGTGCGTGCGCGCGTGTGTGTGTGTCTGTGTGTCTGTGTGTCTGTGTTTCTGTGTGTCTGTGTGTCTGTGTCTATGTGTGTCTGTATGTCTGTGAGTCTGTGTGTCTGTGTGTCTGTGTGTCTGTGTGCCTGTGTGTCTGTGTGTCTGTGTTTCTGTGTGTCTGTGTGTCTGTGTCTATGGTGTCTATGGTGTCTGTGAGCCTGTGTGTCTGTGTGTCTGTGTGTCTGTGTGTCTGTGTGACTGTGTGTCTGTGTGTCTGTGTCTGTGTGTCTGTGTGTCTGTGTGTCTGTGTCTGTGTGTCTGTGTGTCTGTGTGTCTGTGTGTCTGTGTGTCTGTGTGTCTGTGTGTCTGTGTGTCTGTGTGTCTGTGTGTCTGTGTGCCTGTGTATCTGTGTGTCTGTGTGCCTGTGTGTCTGTGTGTCTGCGTTCCTGCGTACCTGCGTGCCTGTGTGTCGGTGTGTCTGCGTGCCTGCGTCTCTGCGTGTCTGCCTGTCTTTGCGTCTGCGTGCCAGCCAGTCTGCGTGTCTGCGTCTCTGCGTGTCTGCGTGTCTGCGTTTCTGTGTGTCTGCGTGTCTGCGTGTCTGCACGTATGCGCGTCTGCATGTCTGCGTGTCTGCGTATCTGTGTGTCTGCGTGTTTGCGTGTCTGCGCGTCTGCGCGTCTACTCGTCTGCGTGTCTGCGTGTCTGTGTGTCTGAGTGCCTGTGTGTCTGTGTCTGTGTGTCTGTGTGTGTGTGTGTGTGTGTGTGTGTGTGTGTGTGTGTGTGTGTGTGTCTGTGTTTCTGTGTGTCTGTGTGTCTGTGTGTCTGCACTCGTACCTGTGTCTGTGTCTGTCTGTGTCTGTGTGTGTGTGTGTCTGTGTGTTTGTGTGTCTGTGTGTCTTGTGTCTGTGTCTGTGTCTGTGTCTGTGTGTATGTGTCTGTGTGTCGTGACTGTGTGTCTGTGTGTCTGTGTGTCTGTGTCTCTGTGTGTCTGTGTGTCGTGTGTCTGTGTGTCTGTGTGTCTGTGTCTGTTCTGTGTGTCTGTGTTGTTGTGTCTGTGTGTCTGGTGTCTGTGTGTCGTGTGTATGCGTACCTGCATGTCGTGTGTTCGTGTCTGCCAGTCTGCGTATCTGCGCGCCTGCGTGTCTACGTGCCTGCGTGTCTTCGTGTCAGCGTGTCGCGTGTCTGCGTGTCTGCGTCTTTGCAGTCACGTGTCTGCGTGTTTGCGTGTCTGCGTGTCTGCGTCTGCGATCTGCGTGTGCGTGTGCAGTGTGTGTGTGTGTGGTGTGTGCGTGTGCGTGTGCGTATGTGCGTGCGTGCGTGTGCGTGTGTGTGTCTGTGCCTGTGTGTGTGCGTGTGAGTGTGTGTGTGTGTCTGTGTGTGTGTGTGTCTGTGTGTGTATGTGCGTGTGCGTGCGGGTGTGGGTGCGGGCGAGGGCGCGGTCGCGCGCGTGCTCGTATGTGCGCATGTCCGTGTCCGTATCCGTGCACGTGTACGTGTCCTCGTCAGAATACACAGAACACACAGAGCACATAAAACACACATAACACACAGAACACACAGAACGTACAGAACATACAGAACACACAGCACACACAGAACACACAGAACACACAGAACACACAGAACACACAGAACACACAGAACACACAGACACACAGAACACACAGAACACATAGAACACACAACACACAGAACACACACAACACACAGAACACACAGAACACACAGAACACACAGAACACATAGAACAGAACAGACAGAACAGACAGAACAGACAGAACAGACAGAACAGACAGAACAGACAGAACAGACAGAAACAGACAGAACAGACAGAACAGACAAACAGAACAAGAACAGCACAGAACAGACAGAACAGACAGAACAGACAGAAACAACAGAACAGACACAGAACACACAGAACACACAGAACACAAGAACACACAGAACAACAGAACAACACACAGAACACACAGACACACAGACACACAGAACACACAGAACACAGAACAACAGAACACACAGAACACACAGAACACACAGAACAACAGAACAGCACAGAACAGCACAGAACAGACAGAACAGACAGAACAACAGAACAACAGAACAGACAGAACAGACAGAACAGACAGAACAGACAGAACAGACAGAACAGACAGAACAGACAGAACAGACAGAACAGACAGAACAGACAGAACAGACAGAACAGACAGAACAGACAGAACAGACAGAACAGACAGAACAGACAGAACAGACAGAACAGACAGAACAGACAGAACAGACAGAACAGACAGAACAGACAGAACAGACAGAACAGACAGAACAGACAGAACAGACAGAACAGACAGAACAGACAGAACAGACAGAACAGACAGAACAGACAGAACAGACAGAACAGACAGAACACAGAACAAGAACAGACAGAACAGAACAGAAAACAGAACAGACAGAACAGACAGAACAGACAGAACAGACAGAACAGACAGAACAGACAGAACAGACAGAACAGACAGAACAGACAGAACAGACAGAACAGACAGAACAGACAGAAGAGACAGAACACTCAGAACACTCAGAACACACAGAACAAACAGAATACACAGAACACACAGAACACACAGAACACACAGAACATACAGAACACACAGAACACACATAACACACAGAACACACAGAACACACAGAACACACAGAACACAGAACAGACAGGACACACAGATCACACAAAGCAACAGAACACACAGAACACACAGAACACACTAAACACACAGAACACACAGAACAACAGAACAACAGAACACTCAGAACACACACAACACACAGAACATACAGAATACACAGAACACAGCTAACACAGAGAACACACAGAGCACGCACAGAACGCACGAACGCACAGGATGCACAGAACGCACAGAACACACAGAACACACATAACACACAGAACACACAGAACACACAGAATACACAAAACACAGAACGCACAGAACATGCAGAACACTCAGAACACACATACACACACACACCACACACACACACACACACACACACACACACACACACACACACACACACACACAAACACTCTCACACAGATACACATGCACGTACGTACCCACACGCGCGCATGTATAACCATGGTCAAAGTGGATTTAGGGGCCCTCAAAACGTGAATATCCTTCAAAACATCGAGGTCGAATTTTTTTATGATCACAATATACCTTTACGTTACTATACTTTGTATAGTATAAGGGAATGTAAAAATAATAAATCTTTAGGCCTTCGGCTCAATATAGATGGCATCTCTTGGATCTCATTACTTGTTTTTTTTAACAAATGTTCATTGAAGGTCAGATAAATGCACGAATAGTTTAACTTTAACGAATAACTTAATACTGGACTATTTCCTTTCAAATGTTTGTTTTTTTTTAAAGTAAAAATAGTCTGTATAGTACTATTCAGAGCACTAACTTTTTTATAGCAAAAACTGTGGGATATTACAAAAAAGTGTAGGACTCATTGTATCAATTTAATGACCGTAATAACAAAAAATTATTATATAAGTATTTTTTATATCTTAAAAAAAATCAAGATCGGGCAGACGCAGTCATTTCCCGTTGCTGAGTCGAAGACCAAAAGATGTTTGAAACACTCCTTCCAAAAACACATAATAGCAATAGTAAATAACTGTGATGTATTTTTTATAACGTCCCACATTGGAAAACTAGTAAAAAGTCACAATGTCGACCTAGGCCTGTAGAAGGCAACGGGGAAAAATTTGGGGCCTAACGTGAAAAATTACCAAGTGACCGTTTTAAGTGATTACTAGTCCCATGGTCAGTTACACCGCGGTAGTGCGGTATCCTAAAATATAGCAACAGTTCAAACACACCTTCAGCATATTACAGCAATTCTTTAGGCCTTCAGGTCAATATAGATGTCGTCTCTGGAACCTCACTATCTGTTTTAACTTACTTTTTAAAAAAATATCCATTGATGGTCAAATAAATCCACGAATAACTTGCGTAATGCTGGACTATTTCCTTTCAAAGGTTTTTTTCTTCAAAAAAAAAATCTGTACGGTATTATTCAGAGTACTAACTTTTTTACTGCAAAAAACGGTGGGACATTAAAAAAAATTGTACTGCTCAACGTACCAATTTATTTTTAAGCACAAATATTGCAAAATACTGTTTTGTTCACAAATAGACAATTTTCAAGGAACCAAAAAAATGTATAAGGCACAACTTAGTACACTAATTATGTTCTGTATTAAAACATATAGTAGAGCCATATTTAGCCACTACACTATTAATTCCCCAGAAACTTCGGAAGGGGGATTACCATACTACGCATCAGTAACGAACTTTGAATATGTTCTAATTCAAATTTCAGGAAAAACCTTTTGGAACTAATTCCAATTCAATACAACGAACAAGGTCATCAAATTCCCCTGACTCGGCATCGTTTAAATAACATTTCATTTCATCTAAATCCTGTGTGTTTTCTAAAAAGTTGACACGTCATTATTTGGTATTGACAATTTAGTATACACTATTGAAGTGATAACAATCCCGCTCGAACGACCAAATGCTTAATACAAATTGGATTGTATATTGCTTTCTCATATACGTACGTATAAATAGAAAGCTATGTAATCGGTTTAAATTTTCAAACAATGTTTTACGTTTCTTGACGTTTTGTGGCCTAAACAATACGAAAGATATATTTTTAGAAAAAACAACTTCGTGTCTGAGTGTGTGAGTATGCGCGATACCTTTTAAAACGTTAAAACTATCGATAAAAAAGAAGTTTTTAGAAAAAAAAATTCGTGTCTGTTTGTGTGTCTGTTTGTTGTATATGAGGGATATCTTTTGAACCATATCGATGTGAAATTAGGTACAAAAATTCTGTGCCATAAAATCTAGGTCAAGTTCGTTAATGAACAAAATCCAACCAGTGGCGGGGCATTTTTAGGGGATTAGAAAATTAAAAAAATTGATTACTTCAAATTTTAAAAGTTACATATTTAAAAAAACCAGTGGCGCGCCGTTTTTAAGGCACGGTACAAAATTGTGCATTTTTTAACTTATCAAAGGATTTTTTTAAGGGGGGTTTTTAAGATCGCTAAGTATAATTCATTTGTCAAAATTAAAAAATTCAAAATGACGGATCAAAAATGGAGGATTATCTTGTTTATTTCATTTATCAACCCTCCTTTTTGAAAGTCGGGTATTGGGGGTTTTTAAGATCGCTAAATATAAATCATCTGTCAAAATTAAAAAAATTCAAAATGGCAGATCAAAAATGGGGGATCATCGTGTTTAAAATCTGATATGACTAAAATACAGGTATTGTTGGGTAATGATCAATTTTGCAATTTTTTAATTTGTAAAACATTATCTAAATAAAGAAAATGTAAAAACTGCCAGTGGCGCACCGTTTTAGGATGCACAGTTTTTCTGAAAGTTGGGTATTGGGGGTTTATAAGACCGCTAAGAATAAATCATTTGTCAAAACTAAAAAATTCAAAATGGTGGATCAAAAATGTGGAATTATCGTATATGACCGATATGACTCAAATTCAGGTATTGTGGGTTTTGAAGTTATTTATTTACATATACTGACTTCCATAAAAATGCAACAACTAGAATTTATTGAACGATTTTATTGAAATTTTCGTCAACGATGTCTTTCATTAGAACAAACAAACGATTAAAATTTGATAACAAAAGAACAAAAACTAAAAATGTTTTTTTCAGTAATGAGTTGCTCCACCACGATTTATTTAGACGGCGTGGCATGCTGTCAATCAAGTGATCTATAACTGCCTGTGGTGTATCAACCCAAGCTTCTTGAATCCGTAGCCGGAGATCGTGTAAGTTATCTGGAGGGTGTAGTAAATTACCCAGTCGCCTACCGACCTCATCCCATACATGTTCAATGGGCGACAAATCAGGCGACTGAGCAGGCCATGGGAGGACGGCAATGTTAGCTTCTTCCAAAAAACGTGTTGTAGTCTTTGCCGTATGAGGGCGCGCATTATCCTGTTGGAAAACGGAATTTTCCAGCCCCTGAAGATATGGAAGCGCAACGGGTTCTACCACATTGGCAATATAACCAGCGGCGTTTAAGTTGCCATCAATGAAGACCAAGGGTGATCTGTTACCGTAACACATTGTACCCCATATCATTACCCCTTGTGTGAGAGCTGTGCTGGGTTCTACAAAAATGTTGGATTTTTACGTTCCCCGCGCATGCGTCTGACCCTCCTATGACTATCGTGCGCCCGCAAGCAAAATCGGGACTCGTCACTAAACACAATTCGATGCCATTCTTACGCCCAATTCGCTCTTTCGTTGCTCCATTCTAGCCTGCGTAGACCGTGTAGTGGTGTAAGAGGAGGACATAAAATAAACGCAGCCCATAAGACCTTATCCGGCGATAAACAGATGACATTGACATTCTGGGTCCTACACCTCTCAGCCAACCATTTACAATCGATCGAGTTTTTGAAAATCTGTCGCTTGTGGCCAAAAGTCTTAAGCGACATTCTTCGCGATCTGCAGTTCTGCGCGGACGTCCAGATCCAGGGCGACGTTGTTGCACCCCTTCCTCGAACCATTTGGACCAACATCTCAATACCGTTGTAACATTTCGGTTTACACGACGAGCAATTTCTCTTAGCGAAAGTCCGGCCTCTCTCATGCCAATAATACGGTCACGTTCAAAATCAGTCAATTGGGAAAAATGTTGATGTTCACGTTACTCTTAGCATTGTTCCGAAGTTCAGAACGAAATTGTGAACAAACAATTTGCAAAAGTGACAGTTAATTACACACTGATTGGTTTATTTCTTCAAATTTATTGTTACTAAGTGCAAAGGAAAAAACAAAAAAAAAATACTAGCTAGATTTTATTCAAATTTTAATCGTTTGTTTGTTTTAATGAAAGACATCGTTGACGAAAATTTCAATAAAATCGTTCAACAAGTTATAGGTGTTGCAATTTTTATGGAAGTCAGTATATATGAGAAAGCATTATGGCAGATAATTTGGCAGTGGTTTTTTTGTTGCTAACTAAATTAATACAATTTACAATGTTACCATAACAACCTGGCTTAATTAATTGAGCTTTTTTTTCCAGCAGGACGAAGTGTAGCTAAATGATTTTCACTTATCTTACTGCTTAAATGTTAAGTATTGCTTTTAAGCTTGTCATGCGTGAATTACTTTACATTACTTTACATTTCAAAACAGTCTTAGTCTTGGTTCAATTTCGAATTTTTTGACAGTTTACATTAACATTATATGTAAGTGGGAAAGTTAAAAATGTGTGTGATATTTCCAGGGTTAAGTTTAACTTATTTGAATATGGAATAGAATAGCTAATTTCGTTTAAGATGTGGAGTAATAAATTATGTCTCAAAAATGAAAATCATTGATAATCTACAAAGAAAACTTGCATAAAACTAGATTATCTTTAAAAAAGGTCTCTCTACTTTTTGACCTACGGTTAATATTCACAAAAGGGAGTTAATGTTATTTTTTTAAGACTTTAACCAAACATTTTCGTTCCGAATCTTTTGTCCCGAATACTTACACACACTTTTTGTTTACAATTGCTCAGACGCAAATGCTCAAATGTTGAACTATTGACAATTTGACATTAATTTTTTTCGAAAAAATTATACTTATTTATGCCCGCAGACGGAAGGTAAAATGTTTGACTTGCCTGCAGTGATCCGTTATTTTTACTATTCACTTATAAAATAAGCATAAACTTTGTAGAAAATTGTAAATGTAAGCAACAGGTAAGACATTTTAAGAAACTTACATGATTTGATTTTCAAAAAGTAAGTACGCTCTTGCTCTTGCGCATACCTCCCTGTTCTGAATCGAAGACTTGAAGATTTAAATATATACTTTTTTACCGGAATCGACTACTGATTGAAATCGCAATAATAAAAAACTGCAATGTAAGTCTTTTATAATGTCATGGTCACTTACACCCCAGTGGTGTGGCAGCCTAAAATATAGTAACAGTTCAAACACAGCTGCAGCATATTACACCAGCTAACCTGTTTGAGAACCACAAGAATCATTAGAATCTTAGCCGCAATAGTAGCACTGCTAAAAAATGTAAAACAGGGCTAAGGATTTGCCGCTGTAATTTTCATATCTCTAATCCCTGTGTGTGATTACCACCATTTTTTTATCCCATAAACCTTTGCATCCTCAAAAACTTTGAAATGAACAAAAGAAGGGTAATGATTGATATTCTTACAGTCAAGCTGTACTAAAGGCTCTATTAGTCGGCACATGCACATGCAAACTAGTCTGCGGCTCTATAATCTGAATAAATCATGTAACATTATAAGAAAGAGTTTCAAACTCAGCCACGAGCGATCATTGCGAGAGCGTAATTGTACACCTTGTCAACTCTTTTGACATTAAAAATATGTACATAGTGATGTCATTGTTGTTAAGATACCTATTCTGTCTCTTTTGAAATATTAAAAAAATTTTGAAAATTTTTAAGACCACTCAGACGCGGTGGATTATTGTGCGTGCGCAAACTTAAGCTCTTTAAATTCCTCTTGGCGTTATAACATAGGAGTTTTTTGTTATTACGGTTCTTAGTATGTGCCCTTTTAAGTAGTTAAATAATATTTGAGAAATTTTGGGTTTTGCGTTCAGTTTAAGCGAGCATATAAACCTTATGATTCTTTCTTGACGATATAAAAAGTACTACATCCCAGTTTTTGTTATGATGCGTCTTATTATGTGTACTTTGATAAAGTTAAGAAAATTTGAAAAATTTTGGGTTAAAATTTTAAATATTTTTGGATGTTCAACTCACCCGCAAGCTGTAACATTGCAGATGTGAACTTTTTGAATTTATTTTTATCAATATAAGATATACTTACATATTACTCATATTATGTATCCGTTAAAGTAGTCAAAAAAGATAAACAATTTTTTTGAGTGTTTGTCTCACTCACAGGCTATCACTGCGCGAGCGCGAACGTGAACTCTGGGTATCCTTCCTGACAAACGCATCACAGTTTGATTGTTATCACGATTCCGTTTTATGTTATTTGTAATTGTTTAAGAAGATTAAAAAAATGTTTGGGTTGTAAACACAACCATGGGCAATCATTGCGCGAACATGAATGTAACATTTGAGAATTTGTTTTGACATTATAAAAAATATTTACATTGTATTTTTTTGTTTCTACCATTTCTACTATGCGTTATTTAATAGTTTTAAAACACTTTCTGAATTCTGCTTGACGTTACATAAAACGTATTATGTGTCGTTCGAATAGTTTAATAATATTTGGAAAATTTCGGGGTCTTCACACTTATATCGCAATTTTTTTGTTATTACAATTCCTATTTGGAACTGATAAAGGTTTTAAAAATTTTTAGTTTTCCGACAAAACCACGGTCTCAAGAGTGTAAATGTAAGAGTTGTGCATTTTTCTTGACGTTATAAAAAATAGATACATAGTAGGATTTTTGTTGTTAGGATTCCTATTATGGGTACTTTAAAAGATTTAAGGAAGATTTGAAAAATTTAAGAACCATTTTCTACGGTAATGCAAGTATTAAAGAAAACGACTTTGAATATTCCGATTTCTAATTCATACTTTCTATAGCGCGGGTACCAAATTACGGAGACGTGTGAATACCGCGGAACGTCGTTGGCCACAATCCGTGTTGAAGGAACTTTCGTAGCAAGGTTTTCATCCCCTCACAGACCATATAATTATTCAACCATCACGAGACTAGCTTATTGTTACGTGCAGTTGGTCCATAGGGACCAACTGTCAAGATTCAGGATGGCGTTAAGTGTTTGAATTTAACTAGTACCTTCGCCGTTCTCTGGAGAGGTCATCGCTTTTTGTTGAGGAAAAATCCAATATTCTTTCCTAAGTTTCAGACGTAAAGTTCACAGTTCTCCGGTAACCAAATAACTTACTATAAATAAACAAGCTTTTCGCTATTTTAAAATTAATAAGTGTTATTCAGAATTTGTACATAATTAAAGAACAATAACAAGTACTAAGCAGAACTGGGTCACAGTAAAGTAAAGTTAAATGATAGCGTGTTAATACAACTATCAGTGTTTGTACAACCAATTGAAATTTACGTCAAAACGCGAGTTGAAAGAGAAGCAGTCACAAGCCGAATTATACGTCGAACGCCGGGTGAACAATCATATAGCTGAGGGCATCCTCTAGGTCCATTCCAGGTGACTGTGTAACAAAAGGACGTCCTCCATGTAAGGTAACATTTCTTATTATGGTGGCTGACATATGCTACTAAGTTTATGGTGTGCAATTTTATTACTTTTGATATGCCTTTGTAGACCCGGTTAGATACGTTTGTTTTTTTTAAGATTAACTTTTCTTTGTTTTTATCGTTTAAATTTCAATACAGACGTATCCATCCGTAGTTTTATTATCCTTGTAAAAGAAATAACCATTTATCCTTTTCAACATTTAAAGCAGTTTTGTAGTAAATTTTAATAAGGCCATCATGAACTAGCATAACAAGCAATTAATGTAATAATTGTGTTGATTACTCCATGTTTTTTTAATTAATTATGTGTATTATATATGATATATATATATATATATATATATATATATATATATATATATATATATATATATATATATATATAGTTAGGTTATTGGATTTGTGTTTTTTATGTGAACCTATTATTACACAACAGCTGGTAATACGCGTATTTAGTGTTTACTTTTTGGATTAGCTCACTGAATTAATGTCAATATATTGCGTTTAGTTTAAGTAAATCAATTACAACCGAAATCTTTTCAAGTGATTATTTAATTATAAAGTAACATTTAGAGGTCGATGAATCAAAACGTTATTTTCTTTTATGAAATGAGCCTAATCAATTGCGATTTGAGGAATTTGATTACAAGTGGTAGTAAACAGAATTAAAGTGTTTTTTCGAATTTTTTTTGAGTAAGGTAACTTAACAATAGATTATTGTTTTTGATCAAATTAGTGATTGGTTGATTTTTGGGGCACGCTATTATTTTAGTTAAGCGTGCAAACACATTTGAAGCGTTTCAGGTTAGCGAGATCTGCTGGCCCCAGTGCCACCTGCGAAGATTACGTCCGTAAGCGAGTTGTTTGAGTATTTTGAGCAAGCTGTGAACTGATGCAATTAAGCATTTCAACCCTTATCGTGACATTTCAAATACTCTGGCACCCTTTTCCGGTTTTATGTCGATTTGGACTTATATATGATAAACTATCCTATTGTGCCTCAAAATTCAGTACACCGAACCTACCCCAGCCGCTAACTAGTCGAGTAAAATCCAATTCTATCTGTTATCCCGTTTTTACCATAACAACCGTTAGTTTCGGGCATTAGATCGTCAATTATTATTAAGACCGGTTCTTCACCGCCAAACTGCTCCATATCAGGTAAACCGTTCTGAAATTCTACTGAGAGATCTTTGAATAAAGGTTGCCACTCGTTGTAGAATCAAATTATTTTTTCAAAAGTTGTATCGCCGACAGCCTCGATATTTTTTAGAAAGTCCACAATAAAATACGATTTCCCACAGCCCGATGGCCCAGCAACTATTGCCGAAAAGGGAGGTGATAGTCAATCTTGGGGATGGTTTCTAATGGGGTAAGAACCATTTCTGCGGAAATGCAAGTGTTAAAGAAAACGACTTTGAATATTCAGATTTCTAACTCACACCTTCTATATCGCGGGTACCAAATTAATGCTCCGTATTCTAACTTGGATGTCACTAGGGAAGTATAAAACTCTTTCATTGTTGATAAAATGGTGAAGTCAGAGTTTGAACGGATAATAAAATCCAGAAAATCTCGTTTCACTGTATTGTTAATGTGGTTGGAGAACATACTATCAAATAGTATACCTAAATCCTTAATTACTGTGTGTTATTCTCACAACAATCACATTATTAAGTTCACCTTGAAATTGGTTACAATCTGCAATACTAGAAATTTTGAAAACCATTTTTAAATCATCTGCAAACAGTAGTTTGTTACATTGCATGCCGAGAGATAGATTATTAATAAAAAAGGTAAAAGTACTAATGGTCCCAGGTTTGAACCTTGTGGTGCTCCGAATGTTGGTATAAATGAAGTGATGTTTCACCATTATAGTACATATGACACAAATTGTGTTCGATTTAACAAATAGGACTGTACTGCACTAGTGCAAACGGGACCTTCATGAACTACGTTTCCCCTTATGTGATGATTCGAGGCAAATAAAAAAAATTGAGATTCGATTAATATTTCATTTTTGAAAATAAAATCATTTTTTAAATATGTGGAGTGGATTTTAAATTAAATTTATATATTACACAAAAGCAGATTAAAACACGGAGATGAAAAGTATTTTAATTAATGAGCGAGATATCAGCTCAGATTTGCATCGCTATCACAAATGGTTAATAATACACACCCCCATACTATATCAGGATAATGTCCCTTATAATTTTAGCTCACGGCACTGAAATAATTTTTCTCCGCACTGTCGTCTAAAGGGTTGACAATACCCACTCCCACATTATATCTGGGAAATAATACAAACTATGAAGTTGGAATCTTTAGAATATTTTCCTTAAGAATTATTATTTACCCACGCACTGATAAAACCAACCCCCATACTATACCTGGGAAACATTACATACTACCAAGTTGGAATTTTCATTATAATATCCCTATTAATTCTAGTTTAAAACACTGAAATAATTTCCCTCCGCACTGCATCTAAACAACCCCTATAACATATTTCGTAAACGGTACATCTGCCAAGCTTTAATTTTCAAGATAATTTTGAAAACAATAAAATAAGAATAAAGAATACCAACCGCTATATTTTATCTAGAAACGGTACATACTATTAATTTTCAGAATAATTTTCTTAATGTAATTAGAAATTATCAATATTAATATCTCATTGATAATTATACAAAATAATTTTGTCACACCTTCCGAAAGCATATTAGCTTGGTAAAAGAACTTTGCCGAACGAAGAGGGCTGTTTCCCAAAAGAAATAAACATGAGAAAGTTATAGCAGTATGAGTTATTTATCAAGGCCCGTAGAAAAGTTTTTCCCTTGATGACACTCACAATAAAGTTGTATTGCTTAGTAACCAAAGTGACGTAAGTGAGAATTACCCTTTGGCTATTTTCAGTGTAAGCTGTGATTGCTTTATTTCGCAAAAGTCTCTAAAAATGGGTGCTTGTTTTGGCAAAAAGTTTTCATGAAAATCAGTAAAAACGAAGCGTTTCAGAGATATAATGTGAAGCTTGGTACCATCAACCCTTTAGATAACAGTGCGGAGGAAAATTCCATTACTCTTTTAAACTAGAATTATTAGGCAAATTATGAAAATACAAACTGAATAGTATATGCCGTTTCCGACATTAAATATGGGGTGGGCGTTGCCAACCCTTTAGAAGGCAGTGCGGGGGCAAATTATTTTAGCGTTTTTAAACTTAAATTCTGAAAAGTCCAAGGTGATAATATGCACCGCTTCCGAGACAAAATGTGGGGATTGGTATTATCGACCCTTTAGACAGCAGTGTGGGAAGAATTTCTTTTATTGTTTTAAACTCTGAAAGTTAAACTTAATAGGTATGTACCACTCCCTTTAGATGGCAGTGCAGGAAAAAATACTTTTTTTAGACTAGATAAAATTGCGAAAATTATCAACCCTTAGACGGCAATACGGGGGAAACATATTTCAATGTTTTAAACTACCATTATTAAGCAAATTATCCGGATAATTCCAAAGTGATAGTATGTACCGTTTCCGAGATATATAATATAGCGTTTGGTATTATCAGCCCTTTAGACGGCGTGTTTTAAACTAGAATTATTTGAGAAATTTTTCTAAAAATTCCAACATGAAGGTACGTACGTTGCAATTATATATATATATATATATATATATATATATATATATATATATATATATATATATATATATATATATATATAAGTGATAGTATGTACCGTTTCCGAGATATATAATATAGCGTTTGGTATTATCAGCCCTTTAGACGGCGTGTTTTAAACTAGAATTATTTGAGAAATTTTTCTGAAAATTCCAACATGAAGGTACGTACCGTTGCCAATATATATATATATATATATATATATATATATATATATATATATATATATATATATATATATATAATGTAGGTTGCTATTATCAACCCCTTTAGACGGCAATCCGGGGGAAAATTATTTCAATGTTTTAAACTACTATTATTAAAGAAATTTTATGGAGATAATTTTAGTCCAATTAATGTCTGATGAATAAATTTAATTTGAGTGCACGCCACTGCTACTTCGTACATCTTTGGAGATTTTTACCGGTGTAACTGACCGCTCTTTTCACACCTGTTTAATTCCCCATAAATTTCGAAAGAGGTATTTAGATCATACGACGTATCAGTAACGATCTTTGCTCTAATTCAGATTTCAAGGAAAACCTTTTGGAACTAGTTCCACTTCTGTACAACGAACAAGGCCATCAAATGCGCCTAACTCGGCATCGTTTAAATAAAATTTCAGAACGTTAATTTCATCTAAACCCTGTGTATTTTTTAAAATTATTTTCATTTTTCAGCAGTTGAGACGTCATTTAATGGTATTGACATTTTTGTATGCAATTCATTATTAAAGTGATAACATTCCGGCTCGAAGAACCAAATGCTTAATACAAATTGGACTTTATATTTTTATTATTAACTAGATTAATACAATTGAGAAACTTACCGTAACAATTGAATTCATTGTTCTTATTTCCTGCAGGACGAAGGTAGCCAAATGATTTTCACCTATCATGATACTTACTGATGTGTATGCGAAGAGACTAATTGTGCTGAATTGTGGTAGGTTTGTGCTACGTTGTGCTCCCAAAACCAGTCGCCTATCTCAAAAAGCAATGCGGCAAATTAAAAAAATAATAATTTTTTAGCCCGAAGAAGCGTAAATAATTACAAGAAACGTTGTTTGAAAGTTATATTCTTTTACTTGTCCTATCCAGTAATCCCAGAATCAATATTGAACAATTAGGCCAATAATAGTAATTTTACCGTATAGTAGTTTATATACCAAGACAATGAAGTGGATTTTTAAGTGGAGGTTAGTTTATGTCTTCAAAAATCACTTTATTGCTAACGTGCATACAATATTTTTTCTGAAACTGAAATCATTTAGCAAAAAAGCCAAAACGCTTCTCAAAATTTGATTGATTAGTCTATGTGACAGATTGTATTCACGTGACCCGTTGTTACGATTACGGAATTTTTTTGAAATCATGATTGGAAAATGAAATGCCTAGGTAGGGATGGGACGTTTCTGCGCGACCTGTTCGCCGCCGGGTCGATCCGCCGCCGGACGTTCCGCCAACGAACGTTTCGCCGTCGTAATTATTTTACTCAATTCAATTCAACACTACTACATTCTTAAATTTTTTTAAACTCACGTATCTACGAAATTTTATACTCCGTTTTTCATTATTTCTAATGAGCAAATTATCATTAACACCCTCAACAACATTAAGATCTATCATTAAGAATGGATTTGGGTTCATTGGTCACATTGGTATCTAGTAATTTATACCACTCAAAATTTCCCCGTCATTTGGCTAAATTATCAAATTCAAAGCAAGCATCAGTAATAAATAATATGTGTTTGACAAAACAGTGCAAAGATGATAACCTGAAATATTGGTAGTGTGAAGAACGAGGGCAATGCAAGGCTAGAATCCACACACTCAATGGAGAAGTGATTAAAAGAGTAAATTTGCACTCTCGTGATGCATCGGCCGCTAATGTTGAAGTGAAGGCAGTTCTAACCCGTGTAAAGCAACGAGCAGAAGAAACTGTTGAACCGACCAATCAAAGAATTAATCACTGCATAATGAATTTGACGCCAGCTGTTCTACCAAGTAATGCCGCATTGAGAAAAATTAAGGAGGAAACGTAATGAAATAAACCTGCAGCTCCCGCAAACCTGTTAGAATCAGAGTTATACCAGCAACATATTGCTGAAGTTGGAGTTAGCATAAACTTTTTAGTCTGTGATTCAGGACCTGTACCTCAAATATTTGAAAGAGAAGATTGGCTTCGAATACCTGGTACGTTGGCACATTCAGAATATCGCCTCAAATATTTAGCCAAGTATATGTTATTATGGCGAAAAAGTTTAATAGAGTGCACCCAATAGTATATGCTTTGCTTCCCAATAAACAAGGGACTACTTATTGACCAATACTTTATATGATTAAGGAAAAGTAGCGAAATGTGACCGTCAAATATAAACTGACTTCTCCCGATACATATAAAGGGATGTTTTTTCACTTGTGACAAAATCTGAGAAAACATCTACTCCACTTGGGTCTTGTACAAGAATATAATAATAATCTTACGTATGCCCTCAAAGTATAAATGGTAATCGCTTTAACTTGTCGATTACCTTCCTGAGGAACTTTCACATTTGTTGGAGTGGTTCGAAGACACCTACGTTGGAAGACCAAACCATCGAGGGATTGGACGGCGCATTCTCCCTAATCATACTGAGGTGGCACATTGTCGTTTATAAGAACAATTTTAGAGGATTTGCGTTAAAATACACATAATTATCAATTTCAATAACATAATGCATTATAATCGTATATATGTCATTTAATTATTTAAACTTTTGTGATATTAACATACAAAATAATGTTAATTTTTCAAAGCGTGAGACTTCTTCTAAAGTGCTAAAATATGTGTAAGATGTCTTTACTATAATTTTGCCGTCGAACCGGCCGGCGAAGAAACGATAGCGTAAGTCGGGCCAGCGGCGAAACGTCCTGGACCCTAAAGAGGGTATTATGCTACTAAATTAACTATACTAGCGACGAAATTTTGGATTTTAATGGTGGTTTGGGAAAAAAATATTAATTTTTTTAAATGTCCACTTTGCATGTAGGAGGGTCGTATTTTATGCCACACCAGATATTTAATTCTGTATTATAAGTGTTTTATAACTCATATTAGTTGAGTTTATCGGCCTATTTCCACAGTTGTTGCATTTAAAACGCGACGTTTCGGAAACGGAGTCTGCTGCCGTCATAGGCATAGCCCCGAGGACTGTTTTCGCACTTGCGTCAAATTCATATATTATGATGATTTTTTCCCAAGCACTTGACTACTGTCAGATTCGAACTTTGGTACCCTTCACTTACAAGTCTCACACCTTTACTGTTGAGCCACTGAGTAATCCAATATATATATTTTAGAACTATATATATATATATATATATATATATATACATATACATTTCGTGATTGCGCATAAGCCCTTCGCGGATTATTGCAATCCATACGAGTTTCATTTCTACACTAGCTTGCCTTTTCAGATTTTTGCTCGTGCGATGTATGTGGCTTCTTTGAGTTTCCGGCGAGTATGTTATCTCATTGGATGCGGTGGTCTTCGTTGCAGACATGTTCGGCGATTCTTGATCTTTCTGTTTCGCTTTGCGGATGTTGTTCTTATGTTCCTGAGTTTTCACTTTGAGTGGTCTACTGCTCTCTCCTATGTATGCTCTGCCGCATTCGCATGGTGGTAGTATACACAATTCTTGGGTCTTCATTGTGTGGTTTGATTTTGATTCGTATTCCCCTGAGCGTTCTTGTCAATTTGAGCAGAGTGTATCTTGAATTTTGGCTATGTACCTTGTATATATGGTGTTGTCATTCCTGTATACAAGTACATCCAGGAATGGCAGATTTTATTCCGAATCCATTGCGAATCCTATGGAAGGTGCGGCGACTATTTAGATGATTTTAGATGATCTAGGAATTTATCCACCTTGTGTTTGTCGTGTTACCAAACTACGAAGGTATCGTCCACGTATCTAAACCACATTCTGTGAATTCGGATATTGCTTGGTCTTCGAACTCTACCATGTGTATACTGCTTACTATGAGTGATAGTGGGGTACCCATGGGCGTCCCAAACTTTTGTTGGTTGAATTTGTCTTCTACTTGGAAGTATGTAGTTCTAATGCATATTGTCAGAAGTTCCATTATTGTGTTTACAGAGTTGCATGCGTTCGTCTAACGTTTCATCCTTTTCCAGCTGCGTATTCTTGAGCATATACTCGGTTTTTCCCTATAAGGGTGTGATGATGCAAAGCAGATAGTGTCCTAATGGGTGACAAGATGAATTTCGCGAACTCACAATTGGTCTCAGAGGAATTTCTCCCTTGTGGATCTTTGGTAGGCCGTACATATGCGGAGCTTTGCTGTATTGTGGGGAAAGTTTAGTTCTCTGCTAATCGGAGAACTCCCCCTTGTATTTTGCCAGCGTCTGGTACATTCATCTTTCGATTGATGATGTGGGGTCTTTTAGTATTTGTTTGTACTCGCCCCGTTACAGTGGTTGTTAGATCTTAGTGTTGTAAGTCTCAATATCCATTACCTCAGTTGCGTTTCCTTTCTCTGTCGAGAGAATTTTAATCGATGGGCATTCTAAAGGGAAATTACCGCTCTCCTTTCTAGGTTAGATAGGTTGGGTTTAGTTAGCCTAAATGAATCTAGGACTGATCTATCCATACTTCTATATTCGTTCGGCTTCTTCAGGTCCATAGCTGTTCTTCAGCTGCTCTTATTAAGTCTACTTTCGGAATATATCTCGGTGTTGTCGCATATCTCAAGCTTTTGTGTTTCTTGTACAGTTTGGAATACATGTACTCTTACAACATGATGAATGCGCTATTCAACTATATGTGTGTAGTTGTGTATTTTACTAAGTATAATGATATCAAACAGGGTAATATAGGTATCAAATCATTTTTATGTTATTTGTCCGTCAGCAAAAAGTAAATTTTATAAAAGATACATGACACCGATCCAAGATGTTGAGAAAAAAGGCTCTGACAGAGATATGACTATTGAAATCTGGCGGGACTGCGGAAATGAGGGACGCCCATACGGAAACGGATTACATTAAAAAGGCGCGGAGGTAAAGAAATAGAGCATGAAGAGGAACTTTAAAAGGAGGGATCAAAAATCTACTACAATAGAAGATAATTTTTGAGTTACTAAAACTCAATTCAGAATCCATTAAGTGGAAAGGCAGTCATTAAAACGAATTAAACCATGGGTAATTAAAGAAATCAAGTTCGGCATTTTTTCTTACAAATTGTGCAATTTTCGAAACATCTCGAATGTTTCTGGACTGGTCTGATATAATGTTGCCATTAAGAAAAGTGGTTGGGTTTGAATAGTACAACCTTCCAAAGTTTTGTAAATGTTAACATTATTTGGCCAAAAATATTTTGCAAATTATGCAGCTTTGGAAATATGTCTTGATAGTAATAGATGAGCACTCCTCACAGAATTTGTTTAGGCTGTTACGGCTCAAAAGTTATACCGATACGAAGATGGTGACAAATGAAACGTCAAATCAAGACCCAACTTTTGGGTGCACAGTTGACTGAGGTGCTCTGATGAAATTTTGCCATTAAGGAAAGTTGTTGGGTTTGAATAGTACAATTTGGTACAACTTTCAAAATTGTGCAAATGTGAAATAAAATTGTTTGTCAAAAAACATGTTGCAACTTTTCTTGCAAATTGTGCAATTTTGGACATATGTATTCACAATTAACACTTTATTTGGGAAAAATGGTGTAATAATTTATTCGCAAGTTTTCAGACAGATACTCTGTCCTGCGTCATGGTGTAATATGAAAGTAACAAATATTAACAAGTAAACATCAAATTTTAATAAGCTAACTTAAATAACTATTGTAGACTGTAAAAGTTTCAGTCCTTGAAAATAGACACCCACGTATCGGGCAGTTCATATCCATTTTTCCTGTTGAAGTTGTTAGACTGTTTCAGAATTTCAATAGCTTCTCGAATCTTCCTTGTATACCATTTCCTATCGTTAGCAATAATTTTTGTTTTCAAATTTTATATTGTGTAGAGTGTTTAAGGCATGTTGAGCAATTGCTTATTTAAGAGGACAAAGCAAACGTAAGTGACTTTTAGGTTCTGTTAACCTGGTGTTAATGTTTCTTCCGGTTTCACCTACGTAGGCTTTACCACAAGAGCATGATACTTCGTGAACACTAAATGTATGTAATGATATTTAGTCTTTAGCAGAATTACTGCTTTTGTAAGCTTCGAGATCTTGATAAACTGGCTAGGGAAATTTACCATTTGCATTTTCTTTTATTAGAACAGCTATCAAATGATGACTGGATGTTTCTTGACAACCTTTTGTACAGGAGATTAGAAATAAATGAAAATCAAACGAAAACTAGGTAGATAAGGAAATTTGATTCTTTTTATAATAAACAACACAACACTACACGTACACCTTACACAGATGTTACAAATCGTATATCTTGTAATTAATCTTAGTTCTTGTAATTTATCCGACACTCCTCGCTCTGTTTTGTCTAACGGGTTGGATTTTGCTGTAGCTCCTTCCCAAGCTCCCGTTGAAGAAATCATCCCTACCGTTGAAACGAGTATTAGTCATCTTCCAGCTCCTGAAGCTGCCGAAATTAGATTTGAAACTACAAGAATACTACGTACAGCACAACCTCCAAAAAAAATTTAACTTACCAAACCTTAAAACAATTACATAATTTTACCAGCAGATAAAGAACCAGCTACTGTTTAATGGATAAAAATTAACCACATAAACAAAGCTAATAGTTTACTAAATGATTCTGCTCACACTAAACTACCATACAATCCTAATAACAAGTTCAAATTATTAAGTACGAAACTGTTAAAGGAATGAAACTTATCAGCTGAAATAATTAAGGCATTAACACAACAAGATCCTGCATGACCAAGATTTTATGGATTGCCAAAAATACACAAATCAAATGCTCCATTTCGACCAATTGTAAGCCCCATAAATTCATCAACCTAAGCATTATCTAAATACCTAAATACTCTACTTCGACCTATCATTCGTTCGAGTAATTCCGTTATCAAGAATTCAGAACATTTTATTGAATTGACAAATTAACATTAACCCCAGATGATCTGTTAGTTAGTTTTGATGTGGATTCCTTATTCACAAAAGTACCAATAAATGACACCTTACAACAATTGGAAACGACATTTCAACCACAACGAGATCAAATTATTTAAACATTGTGTTACTACATCCTTCCTAGTTAATGGCGAGTATTATCAACAGTTAGAGAGTAGCTATGGGATCCCTAATTTCACCGTCGATTGCAAATTATTTTATAGAAAATTTCAAAGAACAGGCTCTAAGTAATGCACCTAAGAAAAAAAACTTTGGTTGATGATATTTTTGCTATCTGGCGTTTTGGGGAAGAAGAATTAATAGTGTTCCTTAAAAGAAGGTTCTCTTCCGTTCCTTGATGTTATAATTGCAAGAAAACCAGATGGTAGCCTAACACATTCCATAAATCGTAAGCCAACCTATACAGATCATTATCTTAATGCTTCCTATTACCATCAACCAGCACTAACGTTTTAGTATGATACAAACTTTGTACAACCGTGCCATAAAGATTTATCACCCAGATAAACTACAACATGAATAAAACCATCTTGAAAAGGTCTTCATAAATAATGGCTTTCAACAAACAACAAATTAAAAAGTCATTTCAACCGAGGCAAGCGACGCCTACCGATGATAAATTATCTTGCTTTTTACCTTTTCTTGCAAACACAACGAATAAAATTGGTAAAATATTACAAAAGCATGATAAAAAAGTAGCTTACAAAAGACGTATTAAAATTCGAAATCTTCTGAATCTGAAGTAAAGACCAAAATACCATTACAAACATGTGGAGTTTACGAACTACTATGCTCTTGTGGTAAAGCCTACATTAGTGAAACTGGAAGAAGCATTAACACTAGGCTAATAGAACACAAAATACACTTACGTTTACTTCATCCCACTAAACCAGCAATTGCTCAACATGCCTTAAACACTCTGCACAATATAAAATTTGAAAACAAGAATTCTGGCTAACGATAGGAATTGGTATACAAGAAAGGTTTGAGAACAGGGATGATGGGTATGCACTGCCCGGTACTGGGTGTTTATTTTCAAGAACAGAATGGTTTATAGTCTACAATAGTGCTTCAATTTTAATTCTCTAGTTACCTTATTAATATTTAATGTTTACTAGTCAATATTTGTCACATTCACATCGCGCCTGACGAAGGACAGAGTATCTGATGGTAAGTTTACGAATAAATTATATACAGATTATTACACTATTCTTCTCAAACAAAGTGTTAATTATGTCAAATTATGAAAGTTTCCATTGTTAGGTCTCGATAGTTTCTGAAGGTACTAGATTGGTACAACTCAGCACATCTTACGGAATTCGATTATCGGTTACGCCTCAAAAATTATAGCTATATGAAAATGTGTGACGTAAATGAAAGAGAAATATTTGGGAAGATAGTTAACTACGACAATCTGTTATAATTTTGCTATTACGGAAAGTTGTTGGATTTAACTAGCGCAACTTGGTATAGCATTTAAAATTTCGAGAATGTAAAATAAATGTGTTTTTGCAAATGGTGAAACACAGCTTGCAGAATTCATTCAACGATCATGGTGTAGAAGTGTGTTTGTGATTGTGTTTGTGACTGTGTTTGTGACTGTTTGTGATTGTGTTTGTTATTGTGTTCGTGATTGTGTTTGTGATTGTGTTTGTGATTGTGTTTGTGATTGTGTTTGTGATTGTGTTTGTGATTGTGTTTGTGATTGTGTTTGTGATTGTGTTTGTGATTGTGTTTGTGATTGTGTTGTGATTGTGTTTGTGATTGTTTGTGATTGTGTTTGTGATTGTGTTTGTGATTGTGTTTGTGATTGTGTTTGTGATTGTGATTGATATTTGTGATTGATGTTTGTGATTGTGTTTGATGATTGTGTTTGTGATTGTGATTGTTTGTGATTGTGTTGTGAATTCATGTGTTATGTGATTGTGATTGTGTGTTTGTGTATTGTGTGATTGTGCTTGTGATAGATGTATTTTATGATTGTGATTTGTATTGTGTGATGTGTGATGTGTGATGTGTTTGTGATTGTATTGTGATGTTGTTTGTGATTTTGATTGATATGTGTAGATTATTGTTTAATGTATTGTTTGTGATTTTGTGATTTGTTTGTGATTAGTTTGTGATTGTGATTTGTGATTGTGCCATGATTGTGTATGTGATTGTATTGTGATTGTTATTGTGATTGTGATGTTGTGATTCATGATTGTAATTTGTTATGTGATTATTTTGTATTGTGTTTGTGATGTATTTGTGATTATGTTTGTAATTTGTTTATGATTTGATTGTATATTTATTGTTTGTATTTGTTTGATTTGTAATTGTATGTGTAATTGTATGTATGTATTTTGTGATTGTTTTGTTTGATATATTTTATTGTGTAATTGTTTTGTAATTGTGTTTGTGATTTGTATGTTGTATTGTGATTGTGATATTGTATTGAATGTTTGTAGTTTGTTTGTGATTATTTGTGTATTTGTGATTTGTTTATGATTGTTGATTGTTATGATTATGTATTTGTTATGTTTTGATTATGTTTATATTGTGTTGTGATTTGTGATTGTGTTTGTGATTGTGTTTGAATTGTGTTTGTGATTGTTTTATATTATTTTGTATGTGTTTTGTATTGTTTTGTATTATGTTTTGATTATGTTTGTGATTGTGTTTGTGATTATATTTTGTATTTGTTGTGATTTGTTGTGATTTGTTGTGATTGTGTTTGTATTTGTTTGTTTATATTTTGTTGTTGTTGATTTGTGTTATTTGTTTATGTTTGTGATATTTGTATTATGTTGTGTTTATGTTATGTATTGTGTATTGTGTTATGTATTTGTGATTGTTTGTGTTATTTGATTGTATATTATTTTGTATTTGTATTTTTTATTTTTGTATTTGTGATTTTTTATTTATTTTGTTTATATTTTTTTGATTTTGTTTTGTTTGTTTGTTTGTGTTTGTTTGTTTTTGTATTTGTTTTTGATTGTGTTTTGATTTGTTTTTATTTTTTTGTGTTTGTTTTTTTTTTTGTTTTTTGTATTATTTTGTTTGTTTTTTTTTTTTTTATTTTTTTTTTTTTTTTTTTTTTTTTTTAATTTTTTTTTTTTTTTATTTTTATTTTTTTTTTTGTTATTTTTTTATTTTTTTGTAATTTGTTTTATTTTTTTATTTTTGTTTTATTTTATTTGTTTTATTGTTTTTATTTTTTATTTTATTTGTTATGTTTTGTATATGTGTGATTGTGTTTGTAGATTGTGTTTGTGATTATGTTGTGATTGTGTATTGTGTATTGTATTAGTGTTAATGTGTGATTTGTGATATTGTCTTTGTAGTTTGATATTTTAGTATTGTAATTGTGCTTTTAGATTGTGATGTTTGTGTTTAGGTGTTTATTAGATTGATGTTGATATGTGATGTTTAGTGAATGTGTTTGTATGTTATTTGATATTGTTTGTATTTGTAACTGTATATTGTGAATTTTGTGTTATGTATTTATGATGTATTTAGTAGATTATGTTATATGATATGTGTATTGTGATTGTGTTTGTGATTGTGTATTGTGATTGTGTTTTGTGATGTGTTTGTGTATTGTGTATTGTGTTATGTATTTGTGATTGTGATTTGATGTTATGTGTATGTGTTGTGTTGTGATGTGTGTTTATGATTGTGTGTGTTATGTTTGTGATTATGTTTGTGTTATGTGTTGTGATGTGTGAGATTGTATGTTGTGTTATGTGTATGTGTTATGTGTGTGATTTGTGAATGTATGTTTTGTTGATTTGTGTAATGTATATTTATGTGATTGTAGTTTATGTGTATTGTGTATATTGTGTTTTGTATTATATGTTTGTGTTATTATATTGTATTTGTTATGTGTATGTGTATGTAGTATTGTGTATTATGTTATATGTGTGTGTATGTGTGTATTGTATATTATATGTTATGTTTAGTATGTTTGTATTGTGTTTGTGATTATTTGTGATAATGTGTTTGTGTGTATGTATATGTTGTAGTTTGTGTTGTGTGTTTATGTATGTGTATTGTATTTGTATTTATTGTATTGTGTTTTGTGTGTATGTTTGTTTGATGTTTGTGTGTTATGTTGTATTGTGTGTGTGTTGTTGTGATGATTTGTGATATTGTGTTGTGATGTGTGTATTGATTGTTATTGTGATGTGTATTGTGTATATGTATTGTGTATGTGATTTGTTGTGATGTGTATTTGTGTTGTGATTTAGTGTATGTTTATGTGTTTGTATTTTGTTGTTTTTTGTTTATATTTATATTTATTTATATTTATTGTATTATATTTATGTTATTGTATTATATTTATATATTTATATTTTTTATTATATTTTATTTGTTTTATTTTTATTTTTTATTTTTGTTTTTATTTGTTTTGGTTGTTTATTTGTAATTTTTTGTTATTTTTATTTTTTATGTTTTTTTTATTTTATTGTTTATTTTGTTTTTTTGTTTTTATTTATTTGTTTTGATTTTTTGTGTTTTTGTATTTTTGTTGTTTATATTTATGTTATGTTTGTTTGTGTTTTGTTATGTTGTGTTTTTTTGTTTTGTTTTTGATTTTTTTTTGTTGTTTTTTTTGATTTTTTGTTTAAATTGTTTATTTTTTTGTTTATTTTTTATTTTTATTTTTATTTTTTTTTTATTTTTTTTTATTTTATAATTTATTTTTTTTTTTTTTTTTTTTTTTATTTTTTTATTTTTTTTTTATGTTTTGTTTTTTATTTATTATTTTTTTTTTTTATTTTATTTGACTGTTTGTGATATGTGTTTTGATCTGTGATTTGTTGATTGCTGTGATTAGTTGTATTGATTGTGCTTGTGTGTTGTGATTTGTGAGATTGATGATTGTGATTATTGTCAGATTTTATGTGATATTAGTGATGTGTTTGTGATATGTGTTGTGATTGTGTTTGTGATATGTTGTGATTTGTTTAGTGATTGTGTTTGTGATTGTGTTATGTGATTCTGTGATTCTGTGATTTGTGATGATGTTTGTGATTGTGATAGTTTGTATATTAGATGTTGTGTGTTGTAGTTTAATATATTATATTATATTATTTTTATATATAATTTATATTATATATTTATATGTAATATTTATATATATTAATATATTATATTATTATAATAATTATTAATAATATTATTTTATATTTTATTATTATTATTATATTTATATAATTATTAATTATTTTTATATATTATAATAATTATTTAATATATTTATAATTAATTAATTTAATATTTTATTATATTAATTATATTATTATATATAATTTATATTTATATTAATGTTGTAATATTGTATTGTTTGATAGTTTGTGATATGTTGTTTGTGATTTGTATTTGATGTATTTGTGTATTGTGTGATGATTTTGATTGTTGTGTATGTGTTTGATTGATATGTTGTATATTATAGTATTGCTGTTATTTATTGATTTTTTATTATATATTATTTGATATTGACTTATGTTTATTGTATTTGATAGATTTTTTGATTGATTATGATTTAGTATATGTTTGTGAATTGTGATTATGTGATCTATATGTTATTTTGTAGTTATTGTTATAGTGTGTATTTGTTGATTGTGATTTTTGATTTTGTGATTTTATGTTTGATGATTTTGATATGATTGTATATTGTTTTATCATGATAGTTTATTTATGTGATGATGTTTATGTTGATAGTTTATATATGATGTGTGATGTTATAGTGAATTGTTAGATGTATTGTTGTGACTTGTATTGATTTGTGATTGATTGTGATGTGATTGTTATGTGAATTGTTGTGATATGTGATTTAGATGTTATGTGTTTGATGTTACTGTGATTTGTAGACTGTGATGAGTGTGTTTGTGATTGTGTTATGTGTTGTGATGTTGTGATTGTGATTGTGATGTAGTGTTGATGTGTACTGTTGTGATGTGTTTGTGTATTTGTGTTTGTGTGATTGTGTATGTGATGTTGTGATGTGTGTGATTGTGTGTGTGTTTGTGATGTATGTGATGTGTTTGTGATGTTTGTGATTGTGTTGTGTTATCAGTGTTAGTATTTGTGATGTGTTTGTGATTATGTTTGTGATTGTGATTTGTGATTGTGTTTGTGATTGATTTGTGATTGTGTTTGTGATTGTGATTGTGTTGATTTGTGTATTTGTGATTTGTGATTGTGTTTGTGATTGTTGTTTGTGACTGTGTGATCATTTGTGATTGTAGTTTGTGATTGTGTTTGTGATATTTGTGATTTGTGATGTGTGTTGTGATTGTGATTGTGTGATGTGTGTGATGTGTGATTGTTTGTGATTGTGTTGTGTTGTGTTTGTGATGTGTGTTGTGATTGTGTTTGTGTGATGTGTTGTGATTGTTTGTGTGTTTGTGATTGTGTTTGTGATTGTGATTGTGTTTGTGATTGTGTTTGTGATGTTTGTGATTGTGTTTGTGATTGTGTTTGATTGTGTTTGTGTTGTGTTGTGTGTGTTTGTGTATTTGAGTTGTTGTTTGTGATTGTGTGTGTTGTGTTTGTGTTGTGTTGTGTGTTGTGTTTGTGTTTGTGATTGTGTTTGGATTGTGTTTGTGTTGTGTTGTGATGTGTTTGTGATATTTGTGTTGTGTTTGTGTTGTGTTTGTGGTGTGTTGTGTTGTGTTTGTGATTGTGTGTATGTTGTGATTTGTGTTTGTGATTGTGTTTGTGTGTGTTGTGTTTGGATTGTGTTTGTGATTGTGTTGTGTTGTGTTTGTGTTTGTGTTGTGTGTGTTTGTGATTGTGTTTGTGTGTGTTTGTGATTTGTGATTTGTGATTGTGTGTGATTGTGTTTGTGTTTGTGTTGTGTTGTGATTGTGTTGTGATTGTGTTTGTGTTGTGTTGTGATTGTGTTGTGTTGTGTTTGTGATTGTGTTGTGTTGTGTTTGTGATTGTGTTTGTGTTGTTGATTGTTTTGTGTTGTGTGTGATTGTTGTGATTGTGTTTGTGATTGTGATTGTGTTTGTGTTGTGTCTGTGTGTTTGTGTTGTGTTTGTGATTGTGTTTGTGATTGTGTTTGTGATTATTTAGTGATTTATGATTGTGATATATAGTTTGATGTATATGTTATGAATTGTTTAGTTTGTGACTTGATTTGTAGATTGTTTTGTGATTGTGTTTGTAATTATGTTTGTTTGATTGTGTATTATTGTGTATGTGTGATTGTGTTTGATGTGTTATGTGTAATTGTGTTTGTGATATTGTGATTGTTATGATTGTGATTTGTGATGTATTTGTAGTTTTGTGATTTGTGTATTGTGATTGATGTTTGTATTGTGTTTGTATTGTGATATGTGATTGTTTTGTGATTTGATTTGATGTTGTGATTTGTGATTGTGATTTGTGATTGTGTGATTGTGTGATGTGATTGTGATTGATAGTGATTGTTGATGATTTGTGATGTGTGATTTGTGATTGTGTTATGTGACTGTGTGTGTATATGTGTTTGTGATTGTGTGTGATTGTGTTTGATTGATTAGTGTTCTGTAGATTGTGTGTTGATGTGCATTGTGTATGTGTTGTGACTGTGATGATTTGTGATTGTGTATTGTGATGTGATGTTTGTGATTGTGTGGATGGTGTGTGTTTGTGACTTGTGTGTGTTGTGATTGTGTTGTGATGTGTGATTGTGTGATGTCGTTTGTGTTGTGTGTCTGTGATGTGCTGTTGTGATGTGTGTTGTGATGTGTGATTGTGTTGTGATTGTGTGTGATTATGTGATTGTGTATTGATTGTTGTGATTGTGCTTGATTGTGTTTGTGATGTGTTTGTGATATATTTGTGATTGTCGTGATGTGTGATTGTGATCAGTGTTTGTGATTGTGTATGTGATGTGACTGTGTTTGTGATTGTGTATTGTGATTGTGTGTATGTGTTGTGTTTGTGATCATGTTTGTGATTGTTTGTGATCATGTGTTGTCGTGTGATTGTTGTATTGTGTTTGTGATGTTTGTGATTGTGTTTGTGATTGTGTTTGTGTTGACTGTTGTGTTGTGTTTGTGATTTGTATTGTGATTGTGTTGTGATTTGTGATTGTGATTTGTGATTGTGTTGTGATTGTGTGATTGTGTTGTGATTGTGATTGTTTGTGATTGTGTTTGTGATTTGTTTGTGATTGTGATTGTGTGATTGTGTTTGTGATTGTGTTGTGATTGTGTTGTGATTGTGTTTGTGATTGTGTTGTGATTGTGTTGTGATGTATTTGTGATTGTTGTGTGACTGTGATTGTATTGTGATTATGTTGTGATTTGTTTGTGATTGTGTTGTGATTGTGTTTGTGATTTTGTGATTGTGTTTGTGATTGTGCTGATCTGTGTTGTGATGTTGTGACTGTGCTGTGATTGTGTTTGTGATTTACTGTATTGTAGATTGCTGATGATTTAGTGATTGTGTTTGTGATTGTAGTGATTGGTGATTGTGCTGTGATTGTGTTTGTGATTATGTGATTGTGTGATTGTGTGTGATTGTGCTGTATTGTGATGATTGTGTGATGTGTTGATTATGTGTGATTGTGTTTGTGATTGTGTTTGTAGATAGATTGTGTTAGTGTGATTAGTGTGATGTATCAGTGATTGTGATGTGTGTGATCGTGTGTTTGATTATGTGATTGCAGATGTTGTGATTGATGATATGTGATGTTGATTTGTGTGATTTGTGATGTGTTGTGAATTGTGATTATGTATGATTGTGTGATCATGTGTTTGTGATTGTACGTTGACTGGAATGTGTGATTGTGTTGATGTTGTGTGAGTGTTGACTGTGATGTGATATGACTGGTGACTGTGTGTGATTGTGTGTGACTGTGCTGTGACTGTGTGATTGTGTGTGATTGTGATTTGTGATGTGTGATCGTGTGATTTGATGTTGATTGTGATGTGTGTTTGTGACTGTGTGTGATTGTGCTTATTGATGTGTTTGTGACTTGTGTTGATGTGTGTGTGGACTGTGCCTGTGATTTGTGATGTATAGTGATTGTGATTGTGCTGTTTGTGTATTGTGATTGTGCTTGTGATGACTGTGTTGACTGTGATGTTTGTGATTGTTGTGTCTGTGGATTTGTGATTGTGTTTGTGATTGTGATTGTGATTTGTGTATTGTGATTGTGTTTGTGTGTGTGTTGTGATTGTGTTTGTGATTGGTTTGTGATTGTGTGTGTGATTGTGTTGTGATTGTGTTGTGATTGCTGTTTGATGTTTGTGATTGTGCTGATGATCGTTTGTGATTGTTTGTGATTGTGTGTGATTGTTCGTGATGATGCTGTGATGATTTTGTGATTGATGTGTTGTATGTGATTGTGTGATTTGTGTGTTGTGTGTGATTTGTGATTGTATTTGTGATGTGTTTGTGATTTGTGTATTGATGTTGTGATTTGTGATTGCTGTGATGTGTTTGTGATTGCCTGTGATTGTGATCTGTGATTGTGTCTGATGTTTTGATTGTGTTGTGATTGTGTTGTGTTTGTATTTGTTTGTGTTTGTGATTGTGTTTGTGATTGTTTGTGGATTGTTTGTGTTGTGTTTGTGATTGTGTTTGTGATTGTTTGTTTGTGTTTGTTTGTGTTGTGATTGTGTTTGTGTTGGTGTGTTTGTGATTGTGTGTTTGTGTTTGTGTTGTGTTTGTGATTGTGTTTGTGTTGTCTGTTTGTGTGTTTGTTGTGTGTTTGTGATTGTGTTTGTGATTTGTGTTTGTGATTGTGTTTGTGTGTGTTTGTGATTGTGTTTGTGTTTGTTTGTGTTGTGTTTGTGTTTGTGTTGTGTTTGTGTGTGTTTGGATTGTGTTTGTGATTTGTTTGTGTTGTGTTTGTGATTGTGTTGTGATTGTGTTGTGATTGTTTGTGTTGTGTTTGTGTTGTGTTGTGTTTGTGTTTGTGATTGTGTGTTGTGTGTTGTGTTTGTGTTGTGTTTGTGATTGTGTTTTGTGTTGTGTGTGTGTTGTTTGTTTTGTGATTGTGTTTGTGATTGTGTTTGTGTGTTTGTGTTTGTGTTTGTGTTATGTTTGTGTGTGTGTTTGTGATTGTGTTTGTGTTTGTGTTGTGTTGTGTTTGTGTTGTGTGTTGTGTGTGTTTGTGTTTTGTTGTGTTTGTGTTGTGTTTGTGTTGTGTTGTGTATTGTGTTTGTGATGTGTGTGTGTGTGTTGATTGTTTGTGATGTTGTTGTGTGTGTGTTGTGTTTGTGTTGTGTGTTTGTGTTGTGTTTGTGTTGTGTGTGATTGTGTGTTGTGATTTTGTGTGTGTTTGTGTGTGTGTTTGTGTTTGTGTTGTGTGATTGTGTTTGTGTTGTGTGTGATTTGTGTTTGTGTGTTGTGTTGTGTTTGTGTTGTAGTTTGTGATTGTGTTTGTGTTGTGTTTGTGTTTGTTTGTGTTGTGTTTGTGATTGTGTTTGTGTTGTGTTTGTGTTGTGTTTGTGATTTGTTGTATTTTGTTTGTTTGTGTTGTGTTTGTGTGATTGTGTTTGTGTTGTTTGTGTTGTGTTTTGTTGTGTTTGTGTTGTGTTTGTGTTGTGTTTGTATGTGTTTGTGTTGTTTTGTGTTTGTTTGTGTGTGTGTTTGTGTGTGTTTGTTTTTTGTGTTGTGTTTGTGTTGTGTTTGTGTGTGATTTGTTTGTGTTGTGTTTGTGTTGTGTTTGTGTGTGTTTGTGTTTGTTTGTGATTGTGTTTGTGTTGGTTTGTGATTGTTTGTGATTGTGTTTGTGATTGTGTTGTGTTTGTGATTGTGTTTGTGTTGTGTATGTTGTTTGTTGTGTTGTGTTTGTGATTGTTTGTGATGGTTTGTGTTGTGTTTGTGTTGTGTTGTGTTTGTGATTGTGTTTGTGATTTGTTTGTGTTTGTTTTTGTATTGTGTTTGTGATTGTGTTTGTGATTGTGTTGTGATTGTGATGTGTGTGATTGTGTTTGTGATTGTGTTTGTGATTGTGTTTGTGATTGTGTTTGTGATTGTGTTTGTGATTGTTTTGTGATTGTGTTTGTGATTGTGTTTGTGATTGTGTTTGTGATTGTGTTTGTGATTGTGTTTGTGTTGTGTTTGGATTGTGTTTGTGATTTGTGTTTGTGATTTGTTTGTGATTGTGTTGTGATTGTGATTGTGTGTTGTGATTGTGTGATTGTGTTTGTGATTGTGATTGTGATTGTGTTGATTGTGATTGTGTTTGTGATTGTGTTTGTGATTGTTTGTGATTGTGATTATATTAGTGATTTTGTTGTTTGTGTTTGTGTTTTGTGTTTGTTGGTGTGTGTTGTGTGTTGGAGTGTTTGTGTGTTTGTGGTTTGTGTTTGTGCGTGTGTGTTTGTGATTTTGTGTTTGTGTGTTAGTTGTTTGTGTTTGTGTGTTTGTGTGCGTGCGTGCGCGCGTGTGTGTGTGTGGGTACCTGGGTATGGTTGTATGGGCGTGTGGGTGTTTGAGTGTGTGGGTGCGTGTGTGAGGATGTGGGTATGTGTTCGCGCGCGCGTGTTTGTGTTAGTGTTTGTGTATTTGTGTTTGTGTGTTACTGTGTGTGGGTGTCGTTGTGTGGGAGTGTGTTCCTGTTTGTGTTCTGTTGGTGTTTGTGTATGTGTGTGTTTGTGTGTGTGTGTGTGTGTGTATTTGTGTGTGAGTGTGTGTGTGTGTATTGTGTGTGTGTGTGTGTGTGTGTGTGTGTGTGTAGTTTGTGTTTGTGTGTGTGTGTGTGTATGTGTGCGTGCGTGCATGTATGCGTGCGCTGCATGTATGCGTGCGTGCGTGTTTGTGTGTATATGTGTGTGTCGTGTGGTTGTAGGGTGCGTGGATGTGTGTGAAAATGTGAGAGTGGGTGTGCGTGTGTGCTTGTTTGTGTTTGAATGTGGTTGTGGGCGGGTGGAGCGTATGTCGGTGTGGTTGTATGGGCGTGTGAGTGAGGATGTGGGTGTGCGCTCGCGTGTTAGTGTATTTGTGTTAGTCTGTCAGTGGGTATGTGGTTGTCGTGTGGGTGTGTGTTTGTGTATTTGTGTATGTGTGTGTGTGTGTACGTGTGTCGGTATGTTGGTGTGTGGGTGTGGTTGTGGGGTGCGTGGAAGTGGATGGGTGGGTGGAATGTGGGAGTGGGTGTGCGTGTGTGCTTGTGTTTGTATGTGGGTGTGTGTGTGGGTGCGGGTATGTGGGTGTGTGGATGGGTGGGTGCGTTGGTATGAGGGTGTCTGTGTGAGGATGTGGCAGTGGGTGTGCGTGTGTGCTTGTTTGTATGTGGGTATGTGGTTGGGTGCGTATATGCGTGCGTACGTCCGTGCGTGGGTAGGTGTGTGTGTGTGTGTGTGTTGTGTGTGCGTATGCGTGTGTGTGTGTGTTTGTGTGTGTGTTTGTGCGTGTGTTTGTGCTGTGCGTGCGTGTGCGTGTGCTTGCGTGTGTGTGGTTGTATGGTGCGTGGATGTGTGTGGGTGAGTATGTGTTTTGTGTGTTAAAATGTGAGTGAGTGTGCGTGAGTGCTCGTGTTTGTTTGTATGTGGGTGTGGGTGGGTGCGGGGGCGTATGTCGGTGTGGTTGTATGGGTGTGAGTGAGGATGTGGTTGTGAACGTGCACGCGCGTGTTAGTGTATTTGTGTTAGCCTGTGTCTGTGGGTGTCGTGTGGTTGGCTGTGTTTGTGCATTTGTGTTTGTGTGTGTGTGTGTGTGTGTGTGTGTGTGTGTGTGGGTGAGTCGGTATTTTGGTGTGTGGGTGTGCGAGGAAGTGGGTGGGTGGGTGCGTGTTTGTGTGTGAGAATGTAGGAGTGGGTGTGTGTGGTTGTTTGTATGTGGGTGTGTGTGTGTGTGTGTGTGTGTGTGTGTGTGTGTGTGTGTGTGTGTGGGTGCATGTGGGTGCGTGTGTGTGTGGGTATGTGGGTGTGGTTGTCTGGGTGCGTGGATAGGTGGGTGCGTTGGTATGAGGGAGTCTGAGTTAGGATGTGGGAGTGGTGTGCGCGTGTGCTTGTTTGTATGTGGGTGTGTGGTTGTGTGTGTGTCTGTGGGTGCATGCGTGTGTAAAACAATAGCTGGAGTGATGAAATTTGGTAAATGGCTATTATAGTAAAATCGTAGATCCCTATTAACCGGAAGTGCCTGTTAACCTATACAGTTTTAATTTTTTGGAAGTAAATTTGTCGTAAAAATGGAAAAATCGACTTGAAATTTCTTACACACATGAAAGGCACTGTAAAACTGTAAGATATGAAATTTCAAGCAAATTGAGATTTTTAACTAAGGCTTTCGACTGGGATTCTGCAGCACCAATAGAAATAGTGAGAAATGCATATATGTAGTTTCAGTTTGGTTATCGAACTGAACATGAAGAAATATGGTGAAAATTAAAAATCTGTAATAATTTAATAACATGCTAACAATATACGTTAAACACAAAAGGAGATATGGTCACATGGTTAAGTGATCGGACTGGTAATGAAAGGAAGGACAAGTTCTAACCCCCGATAAACAAATTGTTTTTTTTTAATGTTTTTAACTTTTATTTTGATATGCATTTACATTTTAAAATGGCATACTTACTCAAAACTTTCTATCAGCGTTGAACATTAGAAACTAGTTAGAAATGAGTTTTGACTTTTTGGCTTAATGACAAGGTGTTGGCGTTACCTACCTGTGTTCAAGCACATGGTATTTACTCGTATGTATGTATGTTTGGAGCACAACATGGCACAAATTGTTTTTTTGCAGAATTACAAAGTCTCTGTGCCAACTGCACACGCATTACGTATTGCTTAAATTTCTTTAGTCTTGTTTTTAAGCGGGTCATTTGTGAATTGCTTTACATAATAAAACACAGAAATAATTGATAAAAACTTTTATTTATATTTATGAAGTCTTAAATTTTGTTGCAATATAAAAACACAACACAATATTAACAAAGATTTCTTAACGTTAATTATTTACAATTATTTGGAACACTGTACATTTTTTTTACAAACTAATCGATATAAAAATTGTTCTGCACCAAAAATATGGGCTTGGCTCTCGTCAAATGGCCACAAAAAAAAAAGAATGAAAAAACAGTGTATAAAACAGCTAACAAACAAAATTACAAAAAAGTACAATAATTAACAGAAGGATAATAGTTATAACAATTTTGAATTGCATGTTTTCCCAATAGAACAAAATTGTGTGTATTATTCTACAACTGTAGTACATATATAGTAAATAATATTGAATAACAAATATGGAAATTTAAAGGTGTTAATAACAATAAAAAAAAGAGCTGCTTGCACCATAATACATAATTGTATCTTTCGAAACGGAATCGCTTCATTGTTGTGTATAAAGTAAAATAGAACAATGCGTCATGAGAATATAAAAATAGGTTGACCACCAAACATTATTTTAAATTTTAAATGAGTATCGTTGCATAATTTTTTGTTCGAATTTTTAATGAACAAGCGCGACGTTTGCGTTTCCAGAATTGAAAAATCGCGCATTCTCAAACAGTCAAGGATTTTTTTTAATCTATACATAATATCTACGACTTTATACATTGTATATAGTTACTGTAATATAATAATATAATATAGCGTATTTCACAGTAAAAGAACTTTACGTCATTCGTTTCTTTACTATCACAGCTCAGTGCACTTACCCAACATGAACGCTCGCTTTTGCCATAGAAATTGGAATGATTTCGTATTTTTTTTCTTTACAAAATACATGGACGTTACCAAATAAATACAAATTCGTACAAGGTTTTATTTAACAATATTACAATAATAATTGTTTGTAAAAATGAACCTTGGAACTAACTTTTGTAAAAAAAAAATCAAATTTACTTTTTTTTAACCCTGACCAAATTTTCTTTCCTGTAATGTATTTCTTAAGTGCGAAAAAAATTACTTGTCACTTTTTCTAGTACAACTTTCCAATTTGGAAATGTAACAGTTCAGTTGTATCACATTTTTGTAATTCCAATAAATCCGAAACCTCGTAATTAAACCTACTCAAAAATTATAGTTCTTAACCTTTGAGCTAAACACTCAATAATATATATATATATATATATATATATATATATATATATATATATATATATATATATATATATTGTGTGTGTTCGTAATATGAACGTAACCTGCATTCGTTACAATTACACACACAAAAAATTATCAAAAGATTGCAATTTTTCAATTGAAATTGATGATTATTAGAAAAAAATGTTTTAATTATTTTCTTAAAAGACCCACCTGATAAATTCAGCAGAAAGACTCCAGAGCCCTTGTTATTTTGTGTTCATATTTCAGTTTATTTAAGTCTTAAATTAAAGGGAATCACAAATTTTTATGATTTGTAATTAGTTCCGAAATGAATAATCGTTGATTAACGTTTAGTCAATGGTAAAATGTAAGCGAAACGTCTATTGGCGGTTCAGCAAATAAAAATTTTGGTGTTAATTGTACAAATTGGTGCATAATTTCTGCCTAATTAATATTATTTGTATTTAAATAAAATACGATAAAAATGTAATTCTTGTGATAACGATATTTGGAAAAACATTTAAGTAAAAAAGGTGTAATTTCATGTTTGTGTAACAACACTAATGATTCAATTTATAACATAAAATTTTTAATTATGCATTTAATTAGTATTTTAATGAATTTTAATTTTATACTGTACATTGTATACTTTAAAAGGTATGTCATGGGTTGAAAACAGACATACTCAAAAAGTCTTCATTTTCCTGAAAGTGAACTGTATATTAAAGTTCACATTTACACATTTATTAAGCATTAAAAGCACTTGATTTCTATCTTTATTAGACGCCCGTTGCATTAACTAAGGTGGGTTCATTAATTGAACTGGTATTTATTAACATTTTAATCTCTCTTTTCAAACAAAAATTTTCGTTAAGCAGTTTACTAACATTTAAGCGCTACAAATTAATTAGTAATAAATAGTTTAAGCAGATTTTATTTTGTAAGTCAAAGGATATAGGGAAGTTTTGATTTCTTACATCAAAATATTTTGCACTTAACCGCAAAGCATTTTCAGTAATTGGAATATCCTGACTGTGGCACATGTTTTTAACCCTATAAATGACCAAAATGAATGCGTTATTCTTTTGTTGCAATTTTATTTTTACTGATTGGTTAATGGCTAGTCGGTTAATTTCTAATTAGCGTTATGTTTTAATCTAATAAATCATTTAACCTATTCACCCAAAATTTACATTTTGCTACTTTATTATTTTTAAACGGAGTAAAAATTTTATAATAATAATAATAATACTGATTTTGATAATAAACATTTAAAAACTTCCTTTATCCACTTACGTAGACGTATGTAATCTGCATTGTTTCTATTAAATTGAGCATTTTAAGTAGCGCTTTAAAAGCATTTAATTTTTAGTTTTATTACAAAACAATTGTTACTTCTTTAAATAATTGTCTAACACTAATTATAAAGTTTAATTTTAATTAAAAATTGTTTTTGCTTGAATATAAATACAACATTCAGGTGCTAATATAAATATAAAAAAAGTGTATTCTGTGTATTTATTACAATCCATAATTAATCAAAAATTCTAAAATTTACATTTGGATGTATTGCATAAATTGTTTAATCTCATTTTTAGTTAAAAAGCTGAATTAATTTTTATATAAAATGTTAAGAGTTATTTTACTAATTAAATTAAATTAAAGTTTGGATAGCATTTAAATCAATACTTAATTAGGCATTTAAGAAGCATTTAACTAGTTAATTTTACAGTTAAACAAATCTTTACTATACATTAAAAACCTGTAATATAACAAAAATTGTATTCTGTATACTTATTGCAATCTACAATTGGCCAAAAATTATAAAGTTTAATTTTTAATCAATTTTTGTGTAAAATTTGGTTTCAAATTAAAAATTGTGAAAATAGTGTATCCATAAGGCATTGAAATTCCCATAAAAGTTTCTACTTCAGCAATTGCAGTATTGTAGAAGTTGTTTAACCTTTTTGATTTAAAAAGCTGAATTAATTTTTGTATAAACTTTCAGAAATAATTTTACACACATTTAAATTTTGTTTCGAACTAGAAACTGAAAATAGTGTATCCAAAAAGCATTGAAATTCCTATAAAAATTTGGGTAGCATTTAAATGAATGCTTACATAGGCGTTTAAGAAGCATTTAACTAGCATTTAGCGTATTTAAGTTCTACTAGTTCATTTTACACTTAAACTTCAATCGAACTTTCATTATCTTCTTCACTATACTTCGTTTACCGTTTTACACATTGAAAAGAAACCTTTGTTTTAAATTTATTTATTATCTACTTCAGCGATTCCAGATTTTTTTATTTATAAGGCTGACTTAATTTTCGAACTAAAAATTGTCAAAATAGTGTATTCAAAAAACATTGAAATTCATATAGAACTTTGGGTAGCATTTAAAAGAATACTCAATTAGGCGTTTAAGCAGTATTTTAGTGCATTTAAGTTACATAGTTCATTTTACACTTAAAATAATCTTTAATGGATTGAATATGCCATTATTGGTCTAATTACAGTTAATATGCTTAATTTATTTAACGCCTAATTAATAATACTCATACATAATATTAAAACATTTGACTGCATTTAATTGAAATTAAATGAACAACATAATTTTCAAATTGCAACTTTATTGTATATATTAAATTCTCAATTTCTTGACGACTAAATAATTCACTGACACTATAAAGAAATTTAGATTTTAGAACGCAATAAAAAGTTTAGTTTTTATATACTAAAAATGTGCATTTCACTGAAAGTGGAACTTTAATCTTTGCATTTGTTAAGCTTAATTATTACAAGCAAACTGCTTAAATGGCTGCCTAACACAAGAATTGCTACTATTCAAACTCAAACGTAAAGAATTTGAATTATGTATAGATTTACTATGTTTATGTCACTTAATGGTTTATGTACGAAAAACGTATTTGTTGCATTATACTCTATAACATGCAAAGGAATTAATTATTTAATTACTATTTTGAAAGCATTTAATTTTGTAACAACGCAAGCAAGCATGTTTTAACGCATGGTGCATAAAGCACGTTTAACATTTAATTTGTACATATTTCATGCACTCAAATCAAGCATTTAAGTAGCATTTAAATAAATTAAAGCATTTAATTAGTGCTTAACGCAGATTTATCTTTACCGAATTGAGCCTTAATGCAATTTAAGTAGCATTTAAAAAATAATTCCTTATTTTACCACAAGCCAATTTATTTTACTTTAAAAAGCTCATTATCTTTTGATCTCGACGAAAATTGCTGTTAAACGTAAGAATTATTAATCATGGATGGCATTTTTACTTGCAATATACTGCTGAGTTTGATTTCTGTGGTTGAACATCCATTATTATCATATTTTCCATACTACTGTTAAATAATAGATTAGCATTTTGAAAACATTTAATTAAATTGCGAAAAATTCCCTAAAGCTACATACACCAGCTTCGTCAGTATTCATTATAGTATTTAAGGTAACACATATTTCTACACGAAACAACATTTTCATGTAACTGACATTTAGAAAACGTTTAATTCTTACTTGTACATTAATTGCAGCACTTCACTATTTATATTAAATAAAGTAAACCTGATTTTCAACGCATTTTTCATTAGTAAAATTTGGTACAGTTTCTTTAATGTTATTGTTTTATCCGGTAATTTTTATATTTTGATAAATCGATTGCACAATTAGAGTCAGAATTGCCATTAATTATTAAGATCTTTAACGTCGAATTCAAGTGACAAATATTTTTACACACGTTACCATAGTAGCGTAGACCAAACCGTGCTTTTCGTGGTAACAAACCAAATGCAGAAGCAAGAATTGGATATTTTTATAAATGGATTGTGTTTTAAGTTAGACATTTCAGTGCATTTAATTAAATGGCGAAAAATTTCCCTGACAAGCATAAGCATGTCTATGCGCGTCAAATATTTTTACACACGATGGTAACGCAAACAAAACGGTAACCAAATAATCTTTTTTGTCGTAACAAACTAACATGCTTAAAGGCCAAAGAAGACGTATAGCCGCGTTTAAAGAGTTTCCTCTTATTATACTATTTAATATTATATTTTTAAAAATGTATTAAATATTGTATAACGTATCATTTGTAGTATATATTTGTAAACACGTTACGATGACAGCGTTAACGATACAACTAAAACATTATTAAATGTAGAACAAAATAAAAGCGTATTTAGATAATTAAGCAGTTCCTTTTGTGGTTTTGTTTTTCCGATGATACATACAATTTTGTAAATGCATTGTACAAGTTTTAACGATTTAGTTAACATTTAAAAAACATTTAATTAAATGGTAAAAAGTTCCCTGAATATGAGTAAGTGTTGTCTTTAAGTTTTATACATTTTTTAACGTAACATATACAATAACCAAATAATCGTATTGCATTTAATAAATTGACAACCTAAAAGTAATTAAATGTACAAGAAAACCGTATTAAATTATTTCTTTTGTCTCTGATGACATTTTAAAAACATTGAATTAAATGACAAAAAATGTATGAAGATGCATAACATTGTACTACTTTAATGTAGCATTTCAGGGATACACGTTGCCGTGGTAAGTAAAATTTAATTTGAACATTTAAAACCTTTAATTCATTAATTACAGCAGTGTTTTTAATAGTTTGTTACTTAAAACGTAGAACTGAAACTCATATGAACTTGATTCGTGCTAAATAAAATAATACCAACCTTGTTATTTTGAAAAACCATTTCACAGAAAAAACCCGTTTCATCTAAAAAATTAATAAAAAAACACCTTAAACGAATTAAATGAGGCATTTTTAACAAGACATTGGAGATTTTTAGGAATTAATTTTAATTAAATAATATTTTCTGTAATGAATTCACAAATTCAAAGTAACTGCATACAAAAAGTATTTGCTTTTTTAAGCATATTGCCATCAGTTTTTTTTTTTGTTTTCCGTTATATCGTTAGCGCTTTAAAAACAGTTAATTAAATGATAAAAATTCGATTAAACTTTCAAGCTGTGTTATTAATTAGTATAGTTTTCTTAATGTAGCGTTTGTTCGTTACCATAACAGCGCCAATGGGACAATAATCATATTTTCCGTAATGAATTGACAAGCTTAAAGTAATTAAATGCAAAAGAAAATGTTTGCTTCTGAAGGCGAATTACCGGCGATTAAAAAGTGTCTTTTGATTTGTTTTTATGTTTATTATCATATTTTCAAAAACTCGCTATGTATTACTGTTTGCCGTTTTATTGGCATTTAAAAAACATTTAATTAAATTGTGAAAAATTCTGTGAAAATGAATTGCCATTGCATTGTAATTACTCATCAAAGATTTTGAATAACCTATTAAATTAAATGAAAACATATCTTTAAAACGCATTCACGTAGTTCAATAGTTTCCTTTTATATTTGTTTTTCCCCTGACCATCATATTTGTGAAAATGAAAATTGCATATTACTGTTAGATATTTCGATAGCATTTAATTAAATGGTAAAAATTTTGCTGAAGTTACATAAGTATTATCATTGTTCAGTATTGTTGTTAAACGTCGAAGTTGAGTATATTGATACAAATAATATTTGCCGCAACTAAATGACAAACCAAAGATAATTACAAAAATTGTATGTTTGATATCGCCGTACTTATGCAGTTTGCATTGCATATTATTCTTAGACAATTCGTTAGCACTTAATTGCAATATTGTTTTTCGTTCGTTAAAAAGTATTTTCTTTTGTGTTATTGCTGGTTTCCATCATACTTGAAAAATTGCATTTCATATTCTGTTAGACACTTCCTTATTATCTAAAAAAACATTTAATTAAAAAGTGGAAAATTCACTTAAAATGTATATCATTACAAATTTTTTAACGTAGCATTTGCAGAAAAAGTAATAATCAAGATAACCAAATGATCAAATTTTCCGCGATGACGAAAGGAAACTACATGCACACGGAATGTTGGTATTTTGAAAGCGTTTTACAGTGACTAAAGAAATCCTTTTGTATCAATGATCTATGTCTTTTAATTAAATGCTAAAAAATTCCTTGAAAGTGAATCAGCATTTCCAGCATGATAGTAGAATTCGATAAACGCATTACCATAGTTGTGTTATTGGTAAAAATTTCCCTGAAGATGGATAAGTATTTCCATAATTCAGTAATGGTTTTTGGAATATCAGTAACCGATATTTTGACACAGAAACAATCATACTTTCCGCAACAAAGTACAGATAATTAAATGCTACAATGTTTGTTTTTTAAAACGAATTGTAATGATAACGTTTTCGTTGTGTTATTGTCTTTTCCTCCACCATCATATTTGAGAAACGTTACTGTTATACACTTTATTAGTATTTAACTTAATTAAATGGTGAATAGTTATCTGTGAATGCATAAGGCATTACGGTTAGTGATTATATTTTTAACATAGTATTCGGGGAAACAATTATACCCATTACCATTATCACTTAAGAAAGATAACCACATGATCAAATTTCCCGCGATGCTGACAAACTAAAGAAAATTAAATGCACAAGAAGTGTTTGTATTTTGAATGCGTTCTACCATGACTAATATGCAAAAATGCATTGCGTATTGTTGTTGGACGTTTCCTTGCATTTAAAAGTCATTTCATTAAATGGTTTAAAAATCCTTGAAAATGAATTAGCATTGCCACTAATCACGATAGTTTATGTTAAAGTAGGCCTTGAGTGACAAATATTGTCACAAAATAATCATTTTTTACAGAATGCTTTTCTGTTGACCATTATATTTGTGAAAATGAGGTGCATACTACTGTTAGACATTTTGCTAGCATTAAAAAACATTTCATTAAATTAAAATTAAAACACATTAGTATTGTCATTATTCATTAGACTTTTTAACGTGGCGTGGAGTTGCCCATATTTTAATTCACAAACAATCCTATTTACAGCAACGAATTGTAAACTTAACATAATTAAATGCAATTATTTTGTTTTTAAAACAAGGAGTGCATTTCATTGTTTTTAGTGGTTTTCAGTTGACTGTCATATTTACGAAAATGTATTGCATATTACGATCATTTCGTTAGATCTAATTAAACGGTCAAAATTTCCCTGAAAATGGATAAATATTGCCATGATTCACTAATGCTTTTTAAGATGGAATTTGAGTAGCCCATATGACACACAAATAATAGTATTTCCTGCAATGTTAGGATAATTAAATGCAAACAGTTTTTTTGTTTTTTAAAATGTGTTGTTGTAATTATGACGTTTGTTCTGTTATTGTATTTTCCCTCACCGTTATATGCATTGCACGTTACCGTTATACACTTGACTTGCATTTAAAAACACTTAATTAAATGCTGAAAAGTTTTCTGTGAATGCTTAAGGTATTGCCATTAGTAATTATATTTTTAACGTAATATTCGGGGAAAAACTGATACCCTTTACCATTATCACGTAAAGAAAATAACCAAATGATCAAATTTCCAGCGAAAATGACAAACTGAAGGAAATTAAATGCACAAAAAAATTTTCTTTTTTGAAAGCGTTTGTAGTGATTAAAGAGATTCTTTTGTGTTAGTGGTATTGTTTGTTATCACATCTACGCAACTGCATTTCATATTAGTCTTAAATATTTCTTTAGCATTTAAAAAACGTTTAATTAAATGGTGCAAGAACCACAAAATAAATACCTAGAGAATTTTATTTAGATTTTGTTTAGATTTCGTTAGCAATTTAAAGTATTTAATTAAATGGTGATAAATGAGTACTATCAATTATTAATCAATTATTTATTAATTTGACGAATATTTTAACACACAATAATATTACCCATAACCAATTGACAGTTTAAATGCAATTAAATGCAAAACAAGAAATTTGCGTAATTAAGAAATCTATTTTGTTATTGTTTTTTCGTTATTGTATTTGTGAAAATACGATTAGCATTCAAATAAATAGTGAAAATTTTCCTGAAAATGGATAAATATTGCCATTATTCACTATACTTTCTAACATGGAATGTGAGTAGCCTATATTTTGACACACAAATAATAATATTTCTCGCAACGAAGTGACAAAGTAAGGATAATTAAATGCAAACAATTTTTTTTTTGTTTTTTAAAACGTGTTGTAATTATGACGTTCATTCTGTGTTATTGCATTTTCCCTCGCCATTATATGCATTGCACGTTACCGTTATACATTTCACTTGCATTTAAGAACAATTAAATGGTGAAAAGTTCTCTGTGAATGCTTAAGGTATTGCCAGTAGTGGATATATTTTTTAACGTAGTATTTGTCATTGTTTCGTTATCGTATTCGTGAAAATGCATTGCATATTACGATCATTTCGTTAGCATTTAATTAAATGGTGAAAATTTCCCTGAAAATGGATAAATACTGCCATTATTCACTAATGCTTTTTAACATGGAATATGAGTAGTTCATATTTTGAGACACAAATAATAATATTTCCCGCAACGAATTGACAAAGTACGGGCAATTAAATGCAAAAACAGTTTTTTTTTGTTTTTTAAAAACGTGTTGTAGTTACGACGTTCGTTCTGTGTTATTGAATTTTCCCTCGCCATTATATGCATTGCACGTTACCGTTATATACTTCACTTGCATTTAAAAACATTTAATTAAATGGTGAAAAGTTCTCTGTAAATGCTTAAGATATTGCCATTAGTGAATATATTTTTAACGTAGTATTCGGGTAAGAAATTATACCCGTTACCATTATCACGTAAAGAAGATGATCAAATTTCCAGCGAAAATGACAAAACTAAAGGAAATTAAATGCACAAAAAATGTTTTCTTTTTGAAAGAGTTCGTGTTGATTAAAGAGATTCTTTTGTGTTAGTGGAATTGTTCATTATCACATCTAGGCAACTGAATTTCATATTAGTATTAAATATTTCTTTAGCATTTAAAAAACGTTTAATTAATTGGTGCAAGAATCCTTGAAAATGAATAAGTATTACCATTAATCGTTAGATTTCGTAGCATAGTGACAAATAATTATACACAAAATAAATAACTAAATTTCTCACCAGAAATTGACAAACTAGAATAGACAAAGAGAATTTTATTTTTTTCAAAGAATAAGAGGTTAAGGAGTGTATTTTGTTTAGATTTCGTTAGCAATTTAAAGTATTTAATTAGTGATAATGAGTACTATCAATTATTTATTAATTTGACAAATATTTTAACACACAATAATATTACCCACAACGAATTGACAGTTTAAATGCAATTAAATGCAAAACAAAATATTTGCGTGATTAAGAAAACTATTTTATGTTATTGTTTTTTTCGTTATCGTATTTGTGAAAATGCAGTACACATTACACATTTGGTTAGCATTTCAAACATGTAATCAAATGCCGGAAAATTCCATGAACATGCGTGCATTGCCATTAATCATAATGTATTTTTACACGTTATCCTAGTAACGTAAACAAAACAATAACAAAATAATCACATTTCGCGTAATGAATTGACAAACTACAGGTAATTATAGCGATAATGAGTAATAATTATTACAATTGTTACAAGTACGCACTTGTCATTTATTACTGGTAACTTATAAAACCGAATACTGACGGTTTTTTTATACGTTTATACGTTTAATTAGAATTTATAAATTTCGATGTAAAAGCATTGAGTTCATATTGCATTACTTAAATGGTTCGGTTTAAATATGTTAACAATTTTTGTTTCGGCTTTACGCTTTTGTGGCAACGGATTGTTCCACCCTAAATTTTTCCCATAATAAAATGTAAATGTTTATTCTCACATTATCTTTTAATGATAACATTTCTTCTGTGAGATGAGGATTTCATTTTTTTTCCATAAATTTATACGATCGGCGCTTCATATTCTTATCTAATCTAACAGCATTATGGATAAATCGTCATACCAATCTAAATAATCACGCTGGCGATAAGATAATGTTTTATTAATTTAAGGATAGTACTGGCTTGGGATTTATATTTTTCAAACGAATCACAAACTCGTATTACGGTTTTTCTAATTTTAAAATCTAGTTTTAGTTTTACGTAAACTTTAATTAATTGCAATTAACCATAACCAGTTTTAATGTATGAAAGCGGTATTTGCTTACTGTTACTGTATACAAAAGGGTGTTATATTCGGAACTTTCCCATTACGCATGGTTCATCTATTTCAATATTTAATTTCAAGGTAGAAGTTTAAAAAATATTTGTAAAAATAGCTCAAGGAGTCAGAATCTGTGGTTATAGTCGATGAAGCCTTAAAAAACAGAATAATTTAATAACAGTTGGTTAATGCAGTATGTTACTTTTTTTGTCTAATTGTAACAGTTGCGCGTTTGAAAAAACAACAGAAGGGATCGTGTGAAAAATTCACATTATTTACACAAACGAAAGTACGAAACCTAATTTCTATTTTTAATTCGTAAAATAAGCTAAAAATGTATGTGATTGTCGTCAATCAATTCTAATTAAAAATCTATCAGCTTAAGTGGGTCTATCATGGGAAAAGTCCTTAATGAATGTTAAGTATTCAAATAATGAAGGTTACAGAAAATAAATGCCTAATCGTATTATGGTAATTTAGTTAGCAAAGTTTTTTGCTCTTAATAGAAAAACGAGCAAGGAAATGGTATCTTATCACTTCGACTTGTGTATATAACTGTATCTTGGAAAAAATGTGATGGGTAGGTGGATTATTCATTAACACTCTACTTTAATACCACGCAGACACTTTTACCATTTATCTTATGCAAATTTAGAAAGAATTTGTACTTGACGCCATTTTGTCGGAATCACTATTCAACATACACGAAATGGATACTGCTGTCCATATAACCATTCGAAATGTTTGGATCTCTTCCCATTTTTATAAATTAAAATAGTATGAAAATATTATTCTTTCATCAAAAAGAAGCACTAGCTCACACTATCCTTATTTACAAGTTTGACGTTATTCTTATATCCTGTGGCCCCATTTGTATGCTTAAAACGATGATTTATATAAACTGCAGAAAGTCCAAAAGTAACAGTTATATGGTAACATGAAGCCTGACTTTTGGGGTACCAAGATTTCACATTTTCATTACGGGAAGCAAGCAAAAACTTTTCTCTAAAAAAAAGTAACTGTATTTTAAGAATGCTAATCCTTGAAGCAATACTTTTGGGACATTAAAATAAAGATTTTATTATAAAAACAGACCATAACCAGTAGTGGCCGATCGAGTCCAAAACGTGTAAGAGCCAAAAGGTCTGAAGGTCAAAAGTGTCACACGTTTCTTATAAAAATAAAGAAATGAATTTGAGATTAATGAAAATAGCTAATCTGCCAACCATTTTCATTATTATTATTATATAAATTAACTCTTGGTAGCAATTGGCCAAATGGTTGATCATTGCTGACGTTTATACATGTCAGACCTTTGGACTTAACCTATTATTTGGTTGGAATTTGCAAATTTTGGTCACGATCGACTGTTGAACGTCAGTTTCAGCAAATTGATCGCCGGAATTTGGTAGTATTTAAAACTGATACCGGTGTTTGCATTCTCACCCTCTCGTAACATTAGTCAAGATAAGAGGATTTAGTGAAAATAAGGCGATAACGTATGGCGGTGTTATTTTGCGCCATAAGGGGATACTTTGCGCCACTTGCGAAAAATGATTGTAAATACTCTCTGAACATAGACATAATGTAGTCAACCAAATACACGTGTGGCTGTATTGATGGTTACATATGTTACAACTGATTTATCATAGAGTTCGAGTGGTTTAATATTATTCAGGTATTTTCGTACGAACGTGATCATCGTTGTTAAAAACGGTGTGATATAAGCTCTGCAAAGATCTATTGATATAAAACGGGTAAGTAATTTTATATTAAGATGTAAGATTAAGATAGTACTAGCATCATTTACTTTTTATAACAAGTTATAAACATTAAAAAAATAAAATTATTGAAAGTGTCAAAATATAGCATATTTGGGGATACTTTGCTTCACGTAATTTCTGTCGCAAAGTATCCCCAGCATTTTTACACATGTAATACATAGATTTTCCGTTAGTGGCGCAAAGTATTTTGTTTTAATGAGAATTTTGTTTCAGAGATGGCAAGGAATCATGAGAACAGGCTTGGATCAGGAAGATACAGTGATACACTTGAAGCATGTTTGGCTGAAATCAGAAATGGCCAACTTTCGCATAGACAAGCAAAGGCCAAATATAAAATTCCGAGAAGAACGATTTACAATAAATTCAAAAGGAAACACTCCAAACAGATTGGAAAACAGCCAGTGTTTAATAATGATGAAGAAGAGCAATTTGAGAAATGCATAATATCCATGGGAGAATTTGGTTTTCGCGTAGATGTGAGAGAACTTCGACACACCATCAAAAATTATCTGGAACAAGCTGGAAGACAAATTAAACTATTCAAAAATAATTTATCTGGCCGAGAATGGATTAGATCATTTCAAAAGCGACATCCAGGGGCATCTGAGAGGTTTGAAGAGAATGTAAAAAGGACTAGAGCTGCTGTAGATGAACCTGCTCTGAGAGTTTTCATTGAAAATTTACGTAAAGAAATAAAAGACGTTACACCTTCAAACATTTGGAATTTTGACGAAATTAAACTAGTGGGCGGTCCCGAAAAAAGGCTGCAAATACTCAGAAACCATTAGAAATGAGTCGAAAGTGTCTGTTTCTGTTATGTTTTCTGGAAATGCTGCAGTAAGGCTTCTTCCGCCGTATGTGGTTTATTGGGTTCAACATATGTTTTTTACCGACTGGCTCAAAAATCAAATGGTGCCTCGATTAAAAAAATTGGAAGGAAAAAATATTCTGATCTGTGACAATATTTCTTTCCACATAACTGTAGATGCGCTTCAATTATACAGTAATAACGAAATTAGACTAATATGTCTACCTCCCAATAGCAAGCACTTGACCCATTGCTTGGAGGCAAGTGCTTTCTGACTAGAAAGACTCTCCGAAGGCATCTGCAACGTTAAGATTCAAAAGCAACAATTTCCATCATTTACTAAATAAAATGCTACAAGTTCTTGAACCCAACGTTACTGAAAGTAGATGGGTTAGAACTCTTAAAACGCACCCAACTGAAGTCCACTCCGTATTCTTGCAAAATCTGGAAGCTAGAAGATCTGATTCAACAAAATCTGTCCAGACACGTAGAAAAAAGTTGAACGTGCCCGCAGGAAAAAGTGTGTGCATTGAGGCAGAAACCGGTGACGAAGGTACAGCTTTACTTGGTGAACCTACGACTACAGTAAGATCATAAAAGACACCCTTTCCAGATATTTTTTCTGATAATTCCTCTAACATCAAAAAGAACAAGAGTTTATTGATTACGTTGACTAAGAAGTAATGGGTAAAAGCAAACAATTCTCAGATATTGTAAGAAAAGTTGGAGGATTTGTTGCTTTTCCTCTTTAAAAACTTGGAAGTGACCCCAAAAATTGGACCAAATGACCTACTTCTGCGATGACGTATTTGGATCTATAAAGCCACCTATCTAGATCTCTAAGAGAGGATTCTTCGACGTTCCAGTGTTAAAAGCATGGTGGTCTTAAATGTAGTATATAGTGTTGTACAAGAACTGTATTCGGTACTTACTGTTTGTAAGAATTGACTATATTTCTTTTATCAAAAATCGCAGAATATTTTTAATTTTTTATATTTTTTTAATTTTCTTTGTTCCTGTTCAATAAAAGTATTGGAAAAAAGCTACCTATCTTATTATAACAAAATGAAGTAATACATTCGTATCAAAGTAATAACTTTGCTCCAAAGTATTATTATAAGATTAGTTTCAGTCAGTTGAATTTGATGGAGCAAAGTTACCTGCCCAATTGGAATGGTTTGCGCCACTTTTAATTAAAAAAATTTAAATATTTAAAAATATTTTTTTTTTCAAATTTTTTACAAAAACCTGTTTTACGAACTTGTCCCCAGCATCTGCTGCAGTTTAAAAATTTTATCCATTTTGTTTAAACCTTTGTAAAACTGGTAAAGTAACTGCACTTTACGGTACGACAACTGTTTGGTTCAAAAGTTTTATCAACACTTAATAGCAAATTTGGGCTATTAAAATAATCTTTTGTATATTTACAGATACGTTTTTCATACACTCCAATGTGAAATTAATTTCATCGTTTGCTTGTGCAAACGTACGAAACACAAATATGCATTTACTGGTGTTATTATGAAATTTAGTGCCGTAGTAAAGTGAGTGATGTAAACGTTTTTCAAAAGGCTCAAGTGGATTCAATTTTGTACGTGACATTTAAAAACATTACAAAACTGTTTTAAAATGCAATTTTTACAAAAACTATACAGATTTGATAGATGCACACATAAATACATTTAATAAACGCTGCGCAGTTACTCATAAAATTGCTGAACCTATCCAATTAAAAAGAAATGCATATTTTTTTGCGCTACAGAAAGGTCCAAATGAGACAATTTGTAATTTTATAACCTATAACCTATGTTTTTAAGATGCCAATTATGACTTTTTCTGGCATAAAGCGAGCGTGTTTAACGTCAAAAAAGATTGACATCGGAGCTCAATTGTTTTAGCGCCAAACCGTTAAACCTGAGTTGGCCTAGTCCCGCAAACTTAATTATTATTAATTACCTCAAGATAGCGGTTTCGAGCTAAATTTTACTATTGAAAATAAAAATACACGAATTAAGCACCTTTTAATTGATTATATGTGACGTCATAAGAGCTTTATACCGGATGGGTTGGGCGCACAAAATTTAAGTGCAGAAATTTATTTTAATTTTAAAACAGGTTCACTCACTATTCATTTTGTTTGCTATTTGGTCACGTCCGCTAATGCCGCACAATTTTTTTATTCCCAAATCTGTATCGACATGTTTTCTTCGTACAACGCAGGTTACCGCAGCATTTAAAACAAACATAATCAATTTCAAATTTGGCGAACATTCAAATCTAGACTTTAATAAAATACATTCTAAAATGTGTTCAATTTTTTTATCTTACGGTTGTAGTTCATAAAACTCGATAATACTCTTTACTGTTTTAGCCGCGCGCGCCAAATAAAACAACTTGAATTACACGCACCTTTTTGAAAATAGAGGGCACATAATTGCTCGCGCATAAGTCCTTTGATTCAAAAATTTAAATGGAGATACACCTTTTTTCCGTTTTATATTTAAATACACCCAATAATAATGCTCAATTATTTAGCGCAAAAGAGTGAACGAAACTATTCTATACCAATTACTAGTTGCTTGCTCGTGTGTGTTAATGTGTAAGAGTAGTTTTATAAAGCACAAAATTTTAGTGTAAAGACCAAAAATAAAAGACGCTTAACTTTTTTAAGTATTTACTATTTAATTGTCTGTATATGTGAACGGAATACAATTTGGCGCAAATAGTTTAAATCCAGAAATGAAACGTGATAAAATGTTTAAGAAAAAACTGAAGTTAATTTTTTTGTTATATTTGAAAAAAAATTGATGACGCACAATTTTTTTAGTGCAAAATTGTCCTAAGTTAAAAAAACCAAAACAATCTGAATTTAAATTACATATCCTTCTTTTTAGTGTTATGATACATATATTAGCTTTGCATTAGGATAACGTTTTTCATCCTTTTTTCGTGTTATACTTAAATAAATATGACGACGCTTAATTTTTTTAGCGCAAAACGGGTGCGCCAAATTATGGTCTTTTAATAACCAATCAAGTAAAAATAAACAAGGTATATTTGAGTTATACTAATGACGCTCAATTTTGTTGGCGTCAAATAGTACAAGAACTAGTTAGGTACTTAATTAAAAGAGCAAAGTTAATTTCAACTTTGGCCACTTAATTATTTGTACGTGACCATAACGCAGTTATGCAGACGAAATTTAAATTTAAAAACTAAAAATGTATTTTAAGTGTGTAATAAAAAACTTAAATTAGTTTCCACCAGTTGTGTTATTTTTTATTCTCTGCATTGATACTTGGAAAGCTACAATGACGCTCAAATTTGTTAGCGCCAAAAAACTACTATAAAATATTCTAGCTAGACCAATTTAAAAATAATCGCTATTAAATGGATTCTATGTGTCTATTTCTCCCAAGAGCAGTTTGGCCCAAATATTTAAATTTAGAAATAGAAATATGTTTAATAAGAAACTTAAGTTAATTTTTGTATTAATTAAAATTAATTTTTCGGTTCTTTACGCTTATACTTAAAAAAAATTTGAAGGCGCTAAATTGTACTACACCAACGAGAAGTTAAAAAATAAAGCAAAAGAAAATTTAAATGTAAACTTCAAATAATTTTGAAGCATGTAATCATAAACTTATTAATTACGCATTACAGTAAAGCTACATTCTTCTTTTGTTTCTAAGTTAAATAAATCCAATAATGACCCTGAATTTTTTAGCGTTCAATAACTGGTTAGATAAGATAACGAAATCAATTTCAACTTTTTTGAAAAACAACCATTTAATCGTTTATATGTGACCATAATGCAGTTTGGCGCAAAAATTTAAGTGTAGACATTTAAAATACCCTTTAAAGTAGGTAATAAAACATTAATGTTGCTTTTGTGTTAGTTATTTTTTGTTCGGTACTATTACACTACAAAAAAAAAACACTCAATTATTTTAGCGCAAAATAAGTGCACCGAATTAGGTTACACCGACAGACAAAAAAAAAACAAAACCAGGTGAAATATATTGTAAAATAAAGGCTGCAAGATTGCCAGTGAGGATCAACGCGTAAGAATGGTTTGGCGCAAAAATTTTAAACGTTACGATCAGAAACGTTAAAATGAACTGTAGCACAATTCGTTTACTTTCTAGTCGAACAATTAATCAAAGGGACAAAATTAAGTTGAACCATTACAACAATTTGACATAAAGACCTTTTGGCGCACATATTTTAGCGCAGTGTTGTATTAGCTCTCCAGTTTTAATAAATTCAGCGCTTGACTCAAGTCAAAATAATATACGTAAAAAGAAGCTTCATTATATTATCGACTGTTAACAGTTCAGCTTCAACCTTTGTTTGTCAAATTTAAAAAACAACGCTTCAAGTTTTTAATACTTTCAGGCAGTATAATTTTGCCTATTTAGCGCCTAAACAATTTAGTCTAGAGACAGTAAAACGCTGGGATAATTTAGCGCAAAATATTTAAAGATTGGAACTAAAATATAATTTGTATGGTGTGTAATAGCATTATGCATACTTTATGGTAATTTGACAATTGCCTATTTTTCATTTTGGCTAATTGCGATGCAACCATTTAGTCAAAATATTAAACATTAAAAATAAGGAATTCGCTTGAATTTGTGTGTCAAACTTTATTTATCATTGTGCCAATTTGATGTAAAATCACAGTGAATAACATACCAAAATATTTATTTAAAATAAATACTTATGTCACTTTGGTAATCAAACGCCAAATGAAACAGAACGCTGTTTAAAATTTCAGTTGCGTCAAATTTCAATCCAAAAATTTAATTAAAATATTAAATATTAAAACATAACAATTCATTCAAATTTCGAGTTAAATCACTTTTGTGGCTTAGGCGCCACGAAAATTTGGTGTGGCGCAAATTGTTCGTTATTTTACAAGTTTAATATTATTTCTTTCTTTGTTGAGAGTCTTAAACAACTGTGCCAATTTAGCGGCTTAATGCAGACAGTTCTATGCATAGATAATTTGAATCAAAATATTTACTGTTAAAATTAAAATTCAATCACGCAAAAAATTTAATTCAAAAATTTAATCAAAATAAATGTTAAACCCAAGAAATTGACTCAAAATGTGAGTTGGCGCCAAAGCCATTTGGTGCAATCAGGCCAAAATTAAAAATATACGTAAAAAGTATTATATTATATACTGTAAACAATTTTGGTCCAATTTAAATTTAAATTAAAAATTTTTGAGACGTGTAATTCTGCGGATTTAGCGACAAAACAGTTTAATGCAGGGGTATCAAAATAAAATTGCTATAATGTTATCATAGTTGGTGTTAATCTGACAGCTGTCTCTTTTTAAATCTGATTTAGCATTTATGTTGATTTGGATCAAGATAATTTATAAAAGATGTTTCATTGTTTTATAAGCTTATAAGTTGTCTCGGAATACTTAGGTAGAAATTATTGGTGTATATAGGCTTAGAAAATTTACACGCAAAAAATGTTATTCAAAAATTTAATCAAAATAAATGGTAAACCCAAGTTGACTCAAAATGTGCGTTAAATTTTAACTACATTATATGACGAATTGGCGCCAAAGCCATTTGGCGAAATTAGGCCAAAATTAAAAATATACGTAACAAGTATTATATAATGTAAACAGTTTTGGTCCAATTTAAATTAAAAATTTTTGGAGCATATAATTCTACCGATTAGCGTCAAACCAGTTTAATGAGGGGTATCAAAGTAAAATTGCTATAATGTTATCACAGTTGGTGTTAATCTGACAGCTGTCTCTTTTTAAATCTGATTTAGCATTTATGTCGATTTGGATCAAGATAATTTGCCGCAGGGATAATTTAGAAAATATGTTTCATTGTTTTATAAGCTTATAAGTTGTCTCGGAATACTTAGGTAGAAATGATTGGTGTATATAGGCTTGGAAAATTGACACGCAAAAAATGTTATTCAAAAATTTAATCAAAATAAATGGTAAACCCAAAAAGTTACCTCAAAATGTGCGTTAAATTTTAACAACAATATATGACGAATTGGCGCCAAGGCCATTTGGCGCAGATATTTTGGCGAAATTAGGCCAAAATTAAAAATATACGTAAAAAGTATTATATACTGTAAACAGTTTTGGTCCAATTTAAATTTAAAATTTTTGAAGCGTATAATTCTACCGATTAGCGCCAAAACAGTTTAATGCAGGGGTATCAAAATAAAATTGCTATAATGTTATCATAGTTGGTGTTAATCTGACAGCATTTATGTTGATTTGGATCAAGATAATTTGGCGCAGGGATAATTTATAAAAGATGTTTCATTGTTTTATGCTTAGTTGTCTCGGAATACTTAGGTAGAAATTATTGGTGTATATAGGCTTGGAAAATTTACACGCAAAAAATGTTATTCAAAAATTTAATCAAAATAAATGGTAAACCCAAGAAGTTGACTCAAAATGTGCGTTAAATTTTAACTACAACATATGACGAATTGGCGCCATGGCCATTTGGCGCAAATATTTTGGCGCAATTAGGTCAAAATTAAAAATATACGTAAAAAGTATTATATTATATACTGTAAATAGTTTTGGTCCAATTAAAATTTAAAATTTTTGAAGCGTATAATTCTACCGATTAGCGCCAAAACAGTTTAATGCAGGGGTAAAATAAAATTGCTATAATGTTATCATAGCTGATGTTAATTTGACAGCTGCCTCTTTTAAATCTTATTTAGCATTTATGTCGATTTGGATCAAGGTAATTTGGCGCATGGATAATTTGGAAAAATTTTTCAATGTTTTATAAGCTTATAAATTGTCTCGGAATACTTAGGTAAAAATTATTGGTGTGTAATTGTACCAATGAACTAGATAATTTACTACATGGAGGGTTTATTATATAGATCATTTGGGCCAAAAAAGTGTACGGTTAAAATTACAAGCAGCAGACATTTATAAAAATTTAGAAAACTCCGACACAAAAAAAAAGTAAAAAATACTTTCATTAAGTAGAAAAGAGCTGATGATTTACAAATGGCTGAACAGTTTTACACGCTTCAAACAAAAAAAAACAAAAACAAAATCAGTTCCTCTGTTTGGGACATATACACACGTTAAACATGTAACACCCTTCTGTTTGCGCCGGGGTTTAAGAATACATTGGCGTGATCGTAGTACATAGTGCTACGTATAATAATATTCAATCACGCCGATATTAACCATTTATGGTGATTTGGCACCAACACAGGCGTTTGTTAAGCCAAATTAAAAAAAGCAAGCCTTCTTTCGTTTCATATTTAAGTAAATCCAATCATGATACTCTATTATTTAGTTCGAAGGGTGCGCTAAACTATTCTATATTAATAACCAGTTAAGTAAAGATAATGAAAAATTAAAATATAGACTTGCATGTGTAAGGGCGGCTTAACGCACAATATTTTAATGTAAAGATCAAAAATGTTCTCCACGTTTATATTTGAAAAAAATTGGATAACGTTCCATTGTTGTAGCGCAAATTGAAATGTAATAGTCAAAAATTAATTTTAAAACATGATTTTTAGCGCAAAACTGGTGCGCAAAATGATCCTATTTTATTAACCAGTCAAAGTAGCGTTAAATTATATATTAACGCCGAAATATTCAAATTAGGCAATTCACTCAAATTGTGAGCTAAATTTTATTTATTGTCCATTGCTTTACCAGTTTAATATTAATTCTTTTTTTGTCCTTTAGGTCCACATTTAATTAATTCAGGTCAAAATAAATACACATATAATAAAGCTTTGCACGTTTAGTTATGTTTTGATGCCAGATTGTAGTGTCCAGTTATAATTTAAATACAATAAAACATTTTTTATTCATTGATGGTGTCAAAAAAAAATTAAAATTTTCCGAAATATTTTTCTTCAAATTCATTTAATGCAGGGACAGTTTAGTAATATCAGTTGGGCCAAAAATTTGGCGTCAAGACCAATTTTCGCGAGGATAATTTAGTGCAAAGTATTCGTTGTTTTCTAAGTTCTAAGGTTAATGTTAATTTAAGCCTACGTTTAACGTATTCAGATAAAAAGAAGACAATCAATACTGCCCCACAAGTTATTTTTAGTGAAAAACATTTCTGAGAAATGTACAAATTAATTTAGTTTGCCGTGTGTGTATGCAAAATTTCATTTTCTTCCGACAGATAACGTAAGTGTACGAATGTTTTAAAATGGCGTCTGTAAGTGACATCCGCCATAAACAACGTGCTGTGATTGAATTTCTCGTGCCAGAGAACGAAACCATGGGGAATTTTCATAAACGTTTGTGCAAAATCTACGGAACATCGGCAGTCGATAGGAGTACCGTGGTCGCTGGCACACAGGGTGAAAGCATCAGAGGGCGGTGCTGCAGATCTCCAAGATTTGCCGCGGGCAGGAACTTCTCCCATGATCACATTGCTTTGGGATTGTGAGGGCGTAATTCTCGTAGCGGAGGTATTCATTCAGCACGATAAGGCTCGTACCCACACAAGTTTGAGGACGTCTGCCCACATCGCCAAACAGAGTTGGAGTTACCCCATCCACCCTATAGTCCCGATTTGGCTACTTCAGGTTTCCACTTGTTTGGGGCACTGAAGAATGCCATTCGTGAGAGACATTTCGAAGACGACGAAGATGTGATTCACGCAGTAAAAACCTGGCTCCGTAGACAGAGTAAAGATTTTTACCAACAGGAAATACATGCCCTCGTGTCTCGCTGGAGAAAGGCCGTGGAACTTGAAGGCGATTATGTAGAAAAATAGAGTGACCAGACGAAACATTATTCTTTCATATGTGTAAATTTCAATTTTATTAAATACATGCTTTTGGAGAAAAAAATGGGGCATTATTTATTGGGCAACCCTCGTATAATCGGCAAAATAAACCCCAAAATCAACCTGACAATTTTCAAATTAATTGTACTTGACAACCATTTCTTTTTATTATTTTAATTATTATGCTTAACAAATTTAATGTATCTTGGCACCAAATTATTATTGTTCGCTATTGACGTTTTGCATACAACGGGTGTCCTTAAAGAATATTACTTATTTTTGTACTTAGCGAATAATATTTCATACTATGAACTATATTACAAAAATACGGTAAACTATTTTGAACCTTTGTTCGTCAATAGATTAAAAAAGATAAAATTCATTCCCAATAACCATAGTTTTGTTTCAATAAACCTTAAAATTTAAAAATTGATTGGACCCACATTACTCCATTTTGAGTTACTCATATATCAAAATCCTGTGTCGTCTAGAGAGGGGCGCGGTCCTCCTTGAATCAAAGCAGCATTAAATTATTAGTGATTAACTGTAGTAAACCAAATATTTTAGCTCAAAGAAGTAGCATTCACCCCGAGCAATATGAACCCTCGGTACCCCACAGTATCATATAATTTCAAAAAATTTAATAAAATATTTGTGATTTCTTTCATTATTTTTCTAACAAAATAAATTAATTTTTTAATGTATAAATCGGGGCTTTCGATTATAATTAAGAAAAAAAGTATTTATATCGATGGGCGTTTTGCGACGACGTTATAAACACGTATATATTTAAATACAGTTTGGAAACCACTTTTTTTGCTTAGTGATTGACATTTCATAACGTGAATTATATTAGCAAAATATAGCAAACAATTTTGAATCTTTGTTCATCAATAGTTTAAAATAACAGATTAAAACAGTCAGAATTCTTTTTATCCCCAAGGACCATAGTTGTTTTCAATAGATAGTTTAAAAATTAATTTAACCCATATAAATTACACGATTTTGAATTATTTACATATATCAAAATTCATTTCGCCTAGAGATGGGCGTGGTCCGCCTTGAATCAAGGGGGCATTAAACTATTAGTGATTATCTGTAGTAAAGCAAATGTGTGAGCTCAATTTTAGGAGTAACATTTCGAGATTCACCCCTCGGTACCTCACAGTATCAAATAATTTCAAAAAATTATCATGATCCCATTATCTTTCTAAAAAAATTAAAAAAGTTGTTTTCAAAATGTAAGAGTGGGGGCTGTATTTTAATCTTAATTAACATAGTGATATCTTTGGATTTTAAGTCAGAAAAAAAGGGTCTATATTAATGGGCGTTTTGCGAAAAAGTTATAAACATCTATATTTATTTAAATTCAGTTTAGAAACATTTTTGTTATATTAATGAGGTTATATCAGCATCTGCAAATTAAAATACAAAATTTAATATATATTGGCACCAAATTATTATTGGTAGTCATTCACGTTTTGCGTACAAGGGATGTCCTTAGGAAGATTTAAATATTACTTATTTTGGTACTTAACGATAATATTTCGTAATCTGAATTATATTAGCACATTATATTGATAAATTTTAAAATATAAAAATTGATTTAACTCACAGAAATTACTCAATTTTGAATTTAGTTACATATATCAAAATCCAATGACGCCTAGAGATGGGCGCGGTCTGCCTTAAATCAAAGTGGTATTAATTATTAGTGATTTTAAGAGCAATGCTTTGAGATTCACTTCGAGCAGTATGAACCCTCGTACCCCACAGTTGCAGGTTTCTTTTAAATCATTTTTTTTTTCAATGCAAATATGGGGGTTTTATTTTATATTTAATTAATGCAGCGACGGCTTTGGATTATAATTAAGAAAAAAACTGTATTAATGGGCGTAGTGCGAAAAAGTTAAAAACATAAATGATTTTTTTTGTTATTAATGATTATATCTTGGCACCAAATTATTATTGTTCGTTAGTGACGTCTTGCATACAACGGATGTTCTTAAGGTTTACTTATTTTTGTACTTAGCGATCAACATTTCATAACATGAATCATATTAGTAAAATACGGCAAACATTTTTGAATCTTATTCGTCAATAGATTAAAAAAAAAGGCTGAATAGTTTTTATCACCAATGACCCTAGTTTTTTTTTCAATAAACTGGAAAATCTAAAAATTTTATTTATTCACATATCAAAAAGTGTCATCTAGATGGGCGCAAAGGAGATTTACCCCGAGTAGTATGGAACCCCTCGGTACCCGACAGTAATTTCAAAAAATTAAATAAAATATTTGTGATTCCCTTTTTTTTTCTAAGAAAATAAATTATTAATGTGTGTTTTACGAAAAGGTTAAAAACATGTATTTATTTAGATACAGTTTAGAAATTTTTTGTTATATTAAGGAGGTCATACCAACGTCCGCAAATAAAAATCGAAAAAATTCATATTTAAACGAAAAAAAAATACGGAAGTAGACAGTTTTATAACGACCCGATTTGACGACCTCGTTATTTGATAAAAACAGTATCCGGATAGTAAATTTCATGATAATCAGCAAAAAGGCTTTAATATTAATTTCAAAACAAAGCAAACTAAAACTTTCAAGAAAATGGTGGTAATCCTTGAGTTATTATATAGATTACTTGTGATACAACTGACCTTTTACGTACCAAAACAGAACATTACCTTGAGGTTATATTTCCTGAAGCAAAAGACGACCATGATGATATAATATACTAGAAAAAAGTTATTGAGGAAAAGAGACAAAGTATGGTGTGAAACATTCCTGGCAAAAGACGAAGTCGTTTTTATGGGTAGCGCTTCGTTTCTAACCATAAATTTTAATAACAACTCTACATTTTCACCTGACATGCCAAAGTCCTAAATTGAGCACCTTCAGTCCGGGTAGTTTCATAATCCTTTCCATACCGACTGTTGTAATTTTGGTGCATCCATATAAGTCTATACATTGTAGTCGTGAAAGGGCTTCAGCTATGTTTGTTAAACCTTTATCGGTGACTCTATAACACTGTCCAATATTCAAAGTTTCTAAATCGTGTAAAGTTTTTGAAATTCGATAGAGTCCTTCGTCCGAAATTTGACACGCACTTAATGATAACGATCTAAGATTAAAGAGTCCTTGCGAAATATGTACTAATGCTTGATCCCCAATTTTTTCACAAAACGACACATCTAAAGAAGTTATTTGCGAACCACCTTCAGTTAAATACGCCATTCCTATATCCGATATATTATCGCATGATCTTAAATTAAGTTCTCTTAATGAATTCATCTTCGCTAAATATTTTAATCCACTATCCGTTATACTAACGCAAAAACTTAAATTAATGGATTTAAGAGAAGTCAATCCAATTGACACGTGTTTAAGGGCTTCGTCCGATAACCTCTGACAATCTTGTAAACCGAGATACTCTAACATTTGATTTCCTCCCGAGGCATCTTGATTGTATCCAGTGATATGACCAATTCCTTGGTCACTAACATGCCAGCATGATCGTAAATTTAGTCTTTTAAGCTTTTTTAATCCCCAGGCTATAAGAACTAAACCGGTATTCGTAATGTTACAACACCCCCCAAGCTCTAAAACTTCCAAGTTTTTTAAGTACTGCGCAATTCGGCTTAACGAGTTATCAGTTACCTGCTTGCAGAGGGATAGATTGAGATTGGTAAGGGAAAGAGCTTCACCTATAAACGCGTGTGTTATTCCAATATCCGCAACATTATAACAACCGCTTAAATTCAAAGACTCTAGATTCGGTATTCCTTGAATAACATCCCGAAGAGACCGCCGGAAAGACAACACTTGCACCTTACGAATTCCTCTTTTAACGAGAGACGCAAATAAGGAAGGATTCGCACGTCTTAAATGTAATTTAGCTTCAACTCCTCGCCAAACGGACTTATGATAAGACGCATCTCTCCAACTACTACAAACTTGAGCAACTCTACCTTTATCCCTTACTTCTAGATACGAAAAAATTAATGCTAAAATTTCGGGATATAACGCCGAAATATGTGTTTGTCCGGGATTTAAATCAAGTTCTTCATGCTGTTCAACTTCCCTCTGTAACCGGTGTAATTCTAAGACTGGATTGTGAAGTTGAGGCTGATGTAAACGTTGATACGGTTGATATCTACAGGGATTGTGAAGCTGTTGCTGTCTATGCCTAAGAAGTGCAGCTGTTGATAATAAAGGAACGGGAAGTTCAGTATAAAGAATCTGCGTCGGATCCTCCATCATAGTTGAAACCACTATCACTCACATTACGTATAATTATCACAAATCCATTTACGTAACTCACTCGTTAACAACTCGTTTCAAACTAGCGTGCAACAAATACGGAGCTCAACTCATTGCTAGAATTTCTACCACCATTTTGTTATTGGTTGAAATGTAACGCACGTGACTTCAAACGCTCGTATCGATTCGGTTACTCGCGGCGGCATTTTTAAGTTTCGGAAGGCTAACTAAATCCCCACCGCTTTTTAGGTGGTGGTTTGAACTAGTGGGGAATTCTGAAACTCCTACACTTTTTTTTTTCAATACAAGAAAAATTTGGGTTATGGGACTAGAAACATGAACGAGAATTCTGCTGGACCAAACAACCGAATTTTAAAATTATAAAAGAATTTACGCGAAAAATGAATAGTATACTAAGTCCGTATTCAGTTTCTAAAGATAACTGACTGATATTATTTTTACTTTGTTTTTCAAATATAAACCTTTTCACAAAACAAATAGAAGCAGTGAATTGTGAAGGATAGATGTATTCGCAAAGCTTGGTTCAGAGAGAGTTGGATGGAAGCCAAAGTATTTATAGAGTTCTCCTTTAAATTTAAAGTTGATATATCAGAAGATAAAAAAAGTTAGTGCTGCTTTCAAATTTAGGATATTTTATAAAATTGCAGACTGTCAGGCGTTTTGAAAATTCCTAAAAGTTTATATTATGTATATTCGAAGCTTGGTATTTGTGCTGATACGAAAAATTTATTTTGAATATTTCGATTAAATTTTTTTTCGTAAAATTTTCTAAAACATTCGTAATTTACGTAATTTTTTTGTAAAATTAAGGAAACTACAGGAAGTATGCGTTCACGTAGAAAAACGGGAAATAAGTTTTTATCATTCCTTCCCACTACGAAGCTAATTTTTAAATTCCGTTAATTTTTATGAAAGTCATAATTTCTGCAAGGTTATCTACTTGTATTAATATTAATACACTTTATAACGAAATTTTTAATATTTCGTTTGAAATCCGAAAAATTAAAGTGTTAATAATAATACAAAGTTCATCTTTACATTCAGGGAATTAATAGTTGTGTTTTCCCATTTTTACGTAGAATGTAAAGGATTTTTAATGCAAAAACAATTTTATACCACGTATCTCTACACATAACACAACGTTCCATATTTTCGTGGATGTTAGACACGCATCCATATTGATGCAGAATTATTTGGAACCAATACAATTTCGCGCTAATTTGTTACCTCAAAAAACATTGGCGCGCCTATTATTATCAGAAAATTGTGCTAGCTTAATGCAAACAGATACAGCCTTAATTTTTTAATCAATAATTAGTACACTAACATTGTTTAATAACAAATTAACACCAAAGTATTATAGATTCCTAACATCGTGATTTCCATAATGTTTATGCCAAAAAATTATTTAAAAAGTACAAGCAAAGAATATAATTTTAAGAAAACAAATTAGGATGTGACTGTTGTAAGTAGGCTATGCTAATGTTGTGTTAAGCCGGCGCAGCTCTCATATTTTTGTTACTAAAATAACCACACCCAATAATTTTTCTAGTAAGAAAAACGACTGTCACAAGATTTAGTTGCTATTTAATAATTACCTTTTAATTACATCTCGGAATTCCTTATTTTGGTAATGAGATCTCAAAGTTTTTTAATGAGGAGCAATTGATCCTGTTTTTTTTTTATGATTGTGGACCTGAACAGGCTAAATTAGGCCTATCAAGCTAAAGCACTCAGGAACACTTAGGAGGATGGATCGAGGGATAATGAATTGCCAATAGATGCCTATGAACAGCTACCTTAAATTTACTTACTTACTTACTTAACCTTCACGCCATTCCCTTGCGGGGTAGGCAAAACAATCCCTGCCTCTTATTTATTTTTCATTCACAATCTTTCTCCATGCTTTCCTATCTCCGCATACCTCCCTAGCTTCCGCAAGATTCATACATAGTCTCTGACATGCCCTTTTGTTTTTAAAACTCCTTATCTTTCTTTCCTTTATCATAGATTCTACTACATTCAGCCAAGTTTTACGCGGCCTACCAGGCCCGGCGTTTCCCCTAACCTCCCCCACATATATTTGTTTCGTTAATCTTGCGTTGTTCATTCTCTCAATGTGACCAAACCAACGTAATGTACAACTTTTATATCTATCCATCATAGTCTTTTCCTCGCCACACTCCCTCATTATGCATTCATTTTTTATCTTGTCCCGTCTCGTTTTACCACATGCGCTTCTCAGAAATCTCATACCCACGGCATTTATTTTTCTTTCGTGCTTTTTTTGACATACCCAACCCATGTCTCACTTCCATACAGTACTGACGGGACGAATACGCCATTATAGATTGCTCGTCTCGCAGCTAGACTCATGTTTTCATTTCTCATTATCGTCCACATACTTCCAATCACTTTCCTTCCAGCATTGACCCTTCGTCCAATCTCGCTCTCAATTGTACCATCTGCAGTAAACATTCTACCGAGATATACCAGCTCGTCCACTTGCTCCACAATTTCATCTTGCAGAGTAAATACTCTACTCTCCTTTCCACCTTCCCGATTGAATACCACAATCTTAGTTTTGTTCACGTTTACCTTTAGGTCCATGCTCTCACAGACTGTATCAAACTTCCTCAGAGCGGTTTGCAGCTTATCCGCACCGTCACTTAATAAGACTGTGTCATCTGCATACACCAGAAGTCGTACATTTACGTCACCAATCATTACACCATTTGTATCGTTACATGCTTGTCTAAGACATTTATCCATGTATATATTGAACAACTACGGTGACATCACACTCCTTGCTCAATATTAAAGTATTCACTCACACCTCCTCTCACCCTAACACATGCCCGACTACCGTTGTATACTGCCCTTATTCCATTTATTAGACCTTTATTTACGCCATATTCATTTAATATTTCCCACAGCTTCTCTCTATTCACTCTGTCATATGCTTTCTCCAGATCTACAAACGCACAGTACAACTTCCTTTTTACCTTTAAACACTTTTCGATCACCTGCTGGAGAGCAACCATCTGATCCACACATCCTCTCCCTGGAATGAAGCCACCTTGCACATCCACATCTTAGATTGTGTAGTTTTTCGTACACTATCAATCAGTATTCTTCTAAATACTTTACCAGGTACGCTGAGCAATCTTATTCCTCTGTAGTTCTTACAATCACTCTTGTTCCCTTACCCTTATACAATGGTACAATGATCGCGTTCTTCCAATCACTCGGCACTTTTCCACACATAAGGAATACATTGAATAATTCACGCAATCTTCGTATAAGCTTTGTACCACCATACTTGAGCATTTCACCAGTGATTTCATCTACGCCTGCTCCCTTGCCGTTTTTCAACCTTCCTACCGTTTTCTCTACCTCATTTATTCCAATATCCTTCTCAGTTTCATTCATCATTTCTTCTATATTCTCCTTATTTAACTCTTCAGTCTTACTTTCCTCACTACTGTACAGCTTTCCGAAATATTCTTGCCTGCATTTCCTCACTTCACAATCGTCCCATACTATTTCGTTTCTATCATTCATCACTCCTGCAGCGTTCTGTTTTGGGCCACGTTTTGTATTTTTGACCCATTTCCAGAAGAGTTTTTGTTTCTCAAAATCATTCTGCATTTCTCTCCTTCACAGCCATCACTTCCTCTTTACTTATTCTCACTGCCTCCTTCGCTTCTTTGTTTCTTAATCTGTACACCTCATACAATCGTTTCTTCTCAGTCTCATTTTTGCAGCAATCATTGCCATGTACGCATCTTTTTCTTACTTACTGCCTTTTTACCGACTCATTCCACCAAGCACATTTTTTCTGTCTACCTACAATCACTCTTCCACATATTCGCACGGTACAATTGACAACAGAGTTTTCAAGCTTATCCATGCACTTTCAACGTCAGTGTCTTTTATTTGTTCGTTCCACACTGTTTCATTCACATTCAACTCTTTATTTACAGCATCTACGTATTTCATTCTCGCACCGTTATCCACTAGTTTGTCAACGTTCGCACTACGTTTGCTTTCCTTCTCCACACCCACTTTTGCCCTAAACACACTCTCGATACAACCAAAAAGTGGTCCGATCCACACTCCGCTCGCGCATTACTTTTGTGTCTTTAACCAGGTTTCTAAGCCGTTCATCATACACTATCAAGTCTATCATACTTTTAGATTCAGCTCTTTGCCATGTATACATATGCACATTTTTATGTTTAAACCACGTATTGGATACAAACAGGCTTCTCTCCACACAGATGTTCAGCAGGTGTTCACCGTTCTCATTGATTCTTTGGTCTCCGAACTTTCTTAGAACGCGTTCACTATGTTCTCTTTGCACACCCACTCATCCGTTCATATCCCCCAATATAATCACTCTTTCGTTTAGCTTACATACGTTCAACACGTTCTCTACTTCATTCCAGAAGTTCTCACGCTCCTGGTCTCTTTCTCCATTCACCGGTGCATAGCACGCAATAAGAAAAATTCTTCGAAACTTCACTTTCATTCTAACCCATATTACCCGCGGAGATACTAATTCGTACTGTTTAACACATCTTTTCGCTCTTTCACTTATGATAACCCCAACTCCTTTTACACCATGCACTTCCGTCTCAACTCCTGACCATAGTGCTAGGCTGCCATCCTCCATCTCCACAGCATCCTTTCCTTTGCGGTTTGTCTCCGATACACACAGAATATCAAGGTGTCTTTCGTACATTACATTCGCAATTTCAAATTCTTTACCATGCATACCTCTAACATTCCACGTACCGACTCGCCATTCATTCCTCATATAATAAGTGAGAGGAAAACAGGAACTAGGGAGGTGATTCCTGAGTTTAGAAGCCGTGTAGAAAAATGTGGATTGCGCCCGTTTGGTACGACAGGTGGAGATTTGTGCTGCATACTGATGATGTGAGTGAGCGAACCGTGTGTTTCTCGCAAAGATAGCCCGAGATGGTATCAAAGAATGTAATTCACCAGCACAATAGCCGTTGTAATAACGATAATACAAAGAAAGAACTGAAACCATCCTTCTATGCCCAAGGAACTATATGTGAGAAGTTAAGGGCGGGTTATTTATAAGCCTAATCGCTCTCTTTTGAATACGATCAACGATATCGAGAGCGTATTGGGGAGCACTATCCCAAAGGTGAGAATTAGGGGAAAGTTGCCTACATTGAACCGCCTCCTAAATTGGGCCACGGCCATATTTGAATGAATAAGAGCGATGGTAGCGACATTTTTTAAATCCTCATTACAAGAGAATTCGCGATCATTAATGCACGTTTTTTCTCCGTGCGATATGTTTGGTGATGTTTGCTATTTCGATGTAGTTTTTATGAATAATTCGTAAGTGCTTGTGTGGCAAACGTTGAAAATTCAAGCAGCGCTGTTATTTTGATTAACACAAGTAAGATTTACCCTATTCATATCGCTATTAAAAAGATCAAACCCAAATACATTGGGATGTTAAACATGTGATTTTAGAAAATAACTGGGGGGTTTCATAAATTGAACCACCAAGGTGTTGCCTAAATTGGACTGGTCCAATTTAGGAAACTAGAATTATTTCTTATGTTTATGTTTTTAAGTGTTGGAATTCGTATCAATATGAAGTGCTGCAATAATCAAAATTCATGTTTAGGCATAAAATATGGTAAATGGAGTGAAGCGGATATGGCGAAAGCCTTAGAGGCTTACAAAGGTAAAAAGTATGGCTTAAATGAAATATGCCGCATGTACAGTATCCCAAAGTCGACGTTCAAACGGAATTTGGACTCAAAAAATAAAAATGCTAACCAAGAGCGTAAAATCTTCGGAACAACCACCGTCTTATTACCGGAGTTTGGGGAGAAGTTGGCCTTAACCTAGAGAAGATGTTTTATAGGGGTCACCATAAAAGATGTCTGTAATTCAGCGTATGAACTGGCGGAGCAAAACAACATCAAACACAATTTCAATAGAGAATAAAATCAGGCTGGTAAAAAGTGGTTTTACGCATTTTTGCGTAGTCATCCCAAAATTTCATTGCGGCAACCAGAATCTACTTTCATAACTCGGTGCAAGGGATTCAATAGAGATATTGTTACCCATTTCTTCGACTTTCTAGAGAAAATTGTCGATGAATGCCAGCTTAATGCAACAAGAATATTCAAAAGCGGTTTTACGCATTTTTGCGTAGTCATCCCAACATTTCATTGCGGCAACTAGAATCTACTTTCATAACTCGGTGCAAGGGATTCAATAGAGATATTGTTACCCATTTCTTCGACTTTCTAGAGAACATTGTCGATTAATGCCAGCTTAATGCAACAAGAATATTCAATGTAGACGAGTCTGGCTTTTCAACTGTTGCCAAGAATTGCCAGAAAATTCTAGCCCGAAAGGGTAAGCGCCAAGTAGGTTCGGTTGCTAGCGGCGAACATGCGGTGGTTGTATCCGCTAGTGCAGTCGGCCAATTTGTTGCACCGATGATAATATTCAAGCGAAAAAGAGCTAATCCAGATGTCAGAGTTGGAGCACCTTCTGACTGAGTGGTAGAGATATCTGACAACGGATACATCAATAAAGAACTGTTTCAAATATTTTATCAATGCAGTAAAACCAACAAGGACCAATAAAGTTTTGCTTGTTTTAGACGGCCACAGTACTCACTTTAAAAATCTTCAGGGTATAAAGCTGGCACGAAATAATGGAGTGATTATGTTACAGCTTCCGGGGCATATTACCCACCGGCTTCAACCCCTAGACGTGGCTGTATTTAAGCCACTGGAGCTCTACTACACTGAAGCTAATGAGAAATAGCTAAGCACTAATCCGGGATTGATAGTTTCTCAATACCAACCTGCTAAACTTCTTGGTGAAGCTTATACCAGGGCAGCTGCGTTAGGAACTGGTACGAATGGTTTCAAAAAAACGGGACCGTCATGTTTTCAGCGATGTTTGTTTCGTACCTTCAGATATACTCATCCCAAAAACAAGTGTAGACATGGCTGAACATGATAACACTGAAAGTATTTCCGGTTCCAATGATGAGGATATGACCTTGAGCCGCTACAGTAAAAGACCAGTGGCAACAAAAGCAATGAACCTCCTAGATCAAAGAGCTTCAACATCAGCTATGGAACAAATAGCAACTACATCACCTGAAATTGATTCATCCACAAAAAAAAGTAGATTCTATAGAACAAATATTAAAAAGTCCAGTTGTTGATCACAAGAAGATAAAACCAACTGGAAGTATTCAAAAAGCACAAATCATTACATCCACACCCTCCAAAGATGATCTTGAAGTTAAACAGACATCATAAAATATGTCAAAAAAGTACACTGTCAAGCGCAAAATAGAATTAAACTCCGGCATTTGTAAGAAAAAAAAAAGCACTCATGTCAAAGAATGATCCTGCAAATTTTGCTCTGAGAGCATTGTTGAAGACAAGATTTAGTGACTAAAATGCAGAGACTGGTAGGATTTGACTTTTTTTAATGTTTGTTTAATAAATTGTTGTATTTTGATATTTGGTTTTTAAATAAAAATTATATTCTCTTGTTCTTCTAATGTATACTTAAAGTTTTAATTTTACGTAAGTGAAATAGATGGTCTAATATAGGAACCCACTGGTTCAATATAGGCAACCAGTCGCCTATAATGGACCAGCTGCAAGGGTTCCGAATTATATTTTTCTACGAGACATTATTCAACCAAAAATTCGGAGAAAATTACTAGAAGTGTACAACATATTAAAGTATTTGGTGTATAAATTTAAGTGTTTTGATTTGTTTTGTTAAAGTTAAAGCCCTAAAACCGAATAGTGGTCCAATATAGGCAACCTTCCCTATATTCCAGATGAGGCCGAATATGGGCCTTATACAGCAGAAGGAGTTGTCGAGAGGTAAAGTACTGCTTAGATCTGTACAAAAAGCCTATTTTACGAGCAGCTGTTTTGGTAGCTGACAGAAGATGGTCAACCCATGAGAGATTTGAAGATACAGCCATACCCAACAGAGTAATAGAGTCTGAAAACTTAAGAACTGAGCCATTCATACTTACAACAGGAAATGATCGAACTTTTTTGGCGGACATAAGGCAACACTAAGTTTTGTTAGCATTAAATTTAACTAGATTATTGCTTCCTATTCGAGAATACGTTGAATGTCTTTGTTGATTGAATTTGCCATTTCAGCTTTAATTTCTTGATTTGACATAGAAGGTGGATTATCTCTATGAAGAGACTGAGATGAATTACAGTGTAGAGTGCTATCGTCAGAAAAGCAATGGATGGGGTTAGTTGTTAAAGAAATAAGGTCATTTATGTTCAGTAGAAATTAGTGTCGGCGCTATAACGGATTCCTGTGGTACGCTCGCGTTAATGCTAACTTCATTTAACCCAAACGAGGTGAGTTTGGCAAGTAAACACTTATGCCAAACTTGGTCAATGCCTTTGAGATATCTAAAGCGACTACAACTCTTTCACCGGACTGCTCTACTGTATTGTTCCAAACTTGGGTCACATATGAAAGAAGATCGTCTGTTGAACGACTTTCCCTAAACCCATATTGGTAGACACTAAGGAGTTTGTTAGTTTCAAGGAACGTGAGCAGTTGCTGATTGATGGCCTTTTCCATGACTTTAGACAAAATGAAAGTGATGGCAATTGGTCGGTAATTTGAGGATCGGTCTTATCACCAATTTTGGGAATAGGTTGAACATTTGTGAACTTCCATGATGAAGGGAATTCCTCAAAAGACATAGAGATCGTATAGAGCTTAGATAGGACTGGTCTAGTTCGGGGAACATTTCTTTAAGACAATAGCTGGGATACCGTCCGCTAGTCGTCTTATTGAGATCAACTACTGATGATCAATTCCAAGAGCTTGTACCGAAAATGAATTAGTTTCATAGCATACGAAGAAGAGTTGACTAGGGCACATCTTTTCCAGAATCATTGAGACACGAGTTTGATGCAAACAAATCCACAAAAACGTTGGCTTTGTCTACAGAATCAGCATACCGATCCGTCAATAGATGTCAGGGAAATGAAGATGTTCCAAAGTTTTTACTAATGGCTTTACCTAAAGCCCAAAATTTACGACTGCCTAAAGGAGATGTAGCTAGTTCATTGCATTTTCGTTGTTCGATCAACTTTTTAGTTTTAGTGATGACACTTTTGCAGATATTTCTATCATCAATGTATTCTACATTTAATTTTTTAAAGATATTTTACCAGCACAAGCTTTATTGAACCAGGGTTGGGAACGTGAAGACCTATACGGTACTGTTTTTGGGAATGTATGACTCATTCCCATGAGGATGACTTCAGATACTGAAAGAGCGATGTCCGAAGAAGAGGACGACTTAAAACAATATTCACGCCATGGAAAGGTTGCAAAGAAATCCTGTAAATCACTCCACAAGGTTCTATCGGTTTTGCGAACAACAGTGAATTGGGTACAGTAGAAATGATTTCTATTAGACAATGGTCGGAAAGACCTAAAGGCGAAAGAACGAAGTTTTATAAACAAGGGGTTTGATGTAAGAAAGAGATCTAGAAGATGTGGAGTATGGTTAGGGTTATCAGGGATTCTTGTGGGTTCAGAAATCATTTGTGTGAGATCACATGAAATAGCAAATGTTTCTGCACTGACCAGCGGGATTTGTAGTAGATGAAAACTAAAGCCAATTAGAGTTATGAACATTGAAATCGCCTACAATTGAGATATCGCAAGATGGAAACTGAGACAGGAGATAGTCAACTTTCATACTAAGGTAATCGAAGAAGTCTTGAAAGTTGCTGTCATTAGGAGACCTATAAATGCAACAGTAGAATTTCACAAAATTTGGACCAGAATGTTTAAACCAAATCACGTCAAAATTTTATTTTCTAAGGAAGAAACCTTATTGCAAGCAATTCTGTCCTTGATGTAGGCACATACGCCTCCTTTATATCGAAAGTTAGAGTGAAGGTGGTATTGAGGAAATTGCAAGTCGGGTGACTCGGAGATTTCAGAGGAGACTTGTGTTTCAGATAGAAACAAAATATAAGGTTGTAATTGTTCAAGATGTTAGTGAATAGCATTAAGATTAGACCTGATACCGCGGATGTTGCAGTAGTGAATCCGAAAGTTGATACTTTCGATGACCGTGGTCGCTTGAGCCCTAACGTCCGTACGTTAGGCCTTTCCCTGATCGACATTTTTTGCGGTAGCGTTTACAACCCATACTTTTAAGGTTCAGCGATCCATTTTTTCTCCCCAATGATTTTCTTTTCGAACCGGAATTTCAAATCTATATCTTTTCCAGATTGCACATCTCAAAGGAGTGCAAGCCTTTTTGGCATACCGTTTTCTTGTTTCTGTGGTCAGTTATCCTGCTTGGGTATACTACCATCTTATTTCCCTGTTCAGCCATTTTCAGCATCTTGGAAGAATTCAAGATACTGAAGCTAGTTTCAAGATCTCCCTCTCGCAACCTAGTAGGCTAATTCGCTTTCTCCCTCTGCAGTGCCATCTGGAGATATAACGAGTGCTCACAGGCGAACCGTAACTGTAACTGCAACGGTTACTGTATCAATTTTTGGTGTGTACGATAATGTATTTTATCGTACCGTCAAATGGGGTGAAATTCATCGCCGGGTGTGAGATTGATCACCAAATCATACGTTTATAAGTTTGAATTTAGCGCCAAACGTATACCTTCAATTGCATTGTGTTCGACAGTTTCTGCTAGAGAAACCTGGACGCAGGTTGTTGATGCACGTGAATGTAAAAGTTATCTGTGGAACCTGGTAAAAGCGTTGCTCTACGTAATGATGAAGATTCTAGTGACTCAGATGTAATAGATGAAGTTACCAGTGACAATTCTGATGAAGATTCGTTGGAAGATGAAAATGATGATGTGGGGCAGAGACGGAATATTATGAACCAAAAAAGAGGACATTTTACCTGGAAAGTTTGTTTTGGTGAAAGTGATGGCTTAAGAAAAAAACAAAACATGTATCGTTATACAGCAATTGTGCAAAATGTATCAGACGATGAAGAAGGACAAACAGAGATTAAATTACTAGGACTGAAGTCGTTAGATAAAACCAGAAAAGTTTTCATAGTTCAAGAAGGTGACGAATTTATGGCAGATTTTTCCGATATACTTGCCAGAGTAATGATAATGGTTCTGTCGTCTACTTTTTTAAAAAAGTGATCGATATATTTGAAGTTTAGAGAAGGAACTGTCTATTATTTTTTTTACCAGATTGTGGTGCTTACAAAATGACGTTTCAGTTTGCAAGAAGTTTTTTTTAAGTTGTCATATTTTTCCATTTTTGTGTTAATCTCCAAATAAAGTGTTTATAACAATGTTTTTGTAGTTTTTTACGAGAATAGGAACATTTACCAGCAGGTGATCAATCTCACCCACACTGAACCATCTCACCCCATTTCATTCAAAATGCTGTATCTCGAAAACGGTTATAGATAGAACAGTATGGGTCGAGATTGATCCTATCTTCCTTGATACCTTTACTTTCCGTGTATTATAATTTCTATGAACAATCTCACCCCACAATAGGTATGAGATTGTTCACGCGGTTGGGTTGTCACGCCTCTATTTTGTGTATTCAACATCGCAAACTTCTAGAAATGCTTCATGTTGTATATTTCTGGGTAAATAATTAATTTATTATAAAATAAGATCTTTATTTTTCACAATATGTTCAAAAAGATTAATTTTTTGATCAATGTCACCCCATTTGACGGTACCGCCTTTTGGCAAATCTCTAGCCCTCGACGATGGTGGGGACATACTATGTACGAAGAAAGAAGTGGTTCTTCGTTACTTGCCGCTTTAAAATTTCAAACTATTAGTGGCCATCACAACAAATTTACGCTAATGAGTCCTACAAATTTTGAATATCTCATTAATTTACTTGGACCTAGAATTCAAAGAAGAAATATCAACTGCAGGGAAGCAATTTCAGTACAAGATAGATTAGCGGTAACATTAAGATATTTAGGATAGTTGCAGAGGTATGCGAAGGAATCAACGATGCACTAAAAGACAATGTAAGGTAATAACAACAATATTTATTCCATATTATTGTAATATAAGGTACTATAGTTAAACAAGATCTTCCATATTATCAGAATAAACACTTAATGGAGAGGAAGATGCATATGAATGAGAACTTGGGCTTGCAATTGTGACTGATGGTGGTGTACTCATTGAGGGTGTAGTTGCTCTCTGTTGATAATTGTAGGTTTCAACTGGATGTAATGCAGTTACTGGGAGTATGAATGATGTTTGTTCGTAATTGTAGCTTTCAATTGAACGTGATGCAGTTATTGGTGTGAATGATTTCTGTTGGTAATTACAGCGTTCAGTTGGGTAGTTTACAGTTGATGGGGATGAGTATGATGTTTGTTAATAATTCTGAGTTACATTGCCATACTGGTGTGCTTGATCACTGTATTCTGCTTGGTCAGCACGGAAAATAATCTACAATATTTCTTGCTGAACCAAGTTTATAGTTTGTTTGTTGTAGTTTTTCATCTTCTGAAAAATGAAATCACAAAATGATCTCAACTTAGGATTTTCTACATTTAGTTGTGAAGGTGGTGGTTTTTCAGCAGCAGACTTTAATATACCTAAAACTTCTTTAAGCATCTGTAATTCTTGATCCGGTTTTGACTATTTTATGTGATGGTTCTGGTGTTGTATTGGATGTGCTTCCTTCTGTGTTCTCATCTTTCCTATTGATCAGATTTGTCAGCTTTATTACTTAGATCCTAAAAATATACCTAAAATTAACTTTTTCTTTTTCAGTTGCCGACCAATCCAGAAGAATGAATGAAAATAGAGAGTGATTTCATGAAATTGTGGAATTTTCTACATGCAATTGGAGCATTGGACGGAAAACATATTTTACTGCAGTGTCCATTTAACAGCGGAACAGATTATTATAATTATAAATCGCACTTTAGTATTGTGTTACTTGTCACAGTAGATGCTGACTATAACTTTTTGTACCTATGTGTACATTGGTGCTTAAGAAAGAACTTCAGATGACGGAGTAATGAATAGTTGTAGTCTAAATGAAGTTATTGAAAAAAAAACTTTAGGATTACAATTCCGTACTTCTTTATTGCCGACATTTTCTATAGCAGAAAATATTATTAAACCATACGCAGGAATTCACCCAAAAGGGTTTAAAGAAAAAATTTTCAACTACCGCCTATCAACTGGGCGTACGGTAGTGGAAAATGCGCGTTTGGGATACTTTCTTCGGTATTTAGACTATTCAGAAAGCCTATGCTACTACATCTCCATAATTTTTTAAGACGTGGCACCTCACAAAATTTTTATACACCATCTGGATCTACGGATACTGAAAAACTGGGGAGTTAACTCTGGGAGAGATGATGAAAATTTGACTGCATTTCTAACTATCCCCGTGATTCCACGCAGATCTGTAAGCCACTTCAAACAAAATCGAGAGGAGTTATCAAACTACTTTATAAATGAAGAAAAATTGTCATGGCAAAACAGATATGCAGAGAAAAAAATTAAAACAATAAATACCTTTGTACTCACTCCTTTGTGTGGTACATTTCGATCTTTTAAAAAATCGAGAGCATTGTAAGCAAACCACCCGCTTTCGTATACTTCGTCCCTTCCTGTAAAAAAAATTAGTTTACTTACTTTACTTTAACGCACTTGCTTTTCTTCTTATCAAAACAAATTAAATAAAGTAGACTATGTATTTTATTTTGTATTTAAGAAAATAAAAACAGAGAACTGATACATTTTATTATTTATTACTTTTGATTTCACACAGATTTTTATTTGGATCATAATTTGTCTGTGTCTGTGCACCCGACTTAAGCTACAAGTGGTATAATTAGAAGATAGCATGTACACAAGCACCTCACCAGACACACAAGCCGTGCGCACACGCACGCACACTCGGACACACACGCACGTGAGGACAAACGCACGACCGCTCACACACAACACACTCAACCACTTATACACACACGCAGTCTCGCACGCACGCACCGACACACGACAAGCACGCGGGCTCACACACCACACGCATCACACGCACACACACACACACACACACACACATACACACACACACACACACATACACATACACACACACTCTGATTCTTATTCTCGCACCCACACTCAACCTCTTACTCACACTCTCTGTCAAACAAGCGCGCGCTCAGGCTCTCTCTTTGGGTTAGAAGAAGAAATGTATAGTCTGGCAAAATTAGAAATTAGCTTACAGTGAGCAGCTCCATCTTGCGGTATAATTTAAGATAGCAGCATTATTTTGAGGTATAATTAGAGGTTAGTATAATTTGCCGCGCCATCTTGAAGTATATTTTGAACCGACCAACCACCCCAAACATGCAAGAAGACATAACAAAAGTGCTAAAACGTGTAATAAACAAACGTGTAATCGAAGAAATTAAACAAGTTATTTAATACACAAACAAGTACACAAGAACACAACTACCCACACACACACGCACGCACGAACGCACACTTGCACGCACGCACGCACACATACATACACGCGTATACACATTCATGGACTCTCGCACGCATGCATGCACACGCTCAGACACGTGCACCCGTTCACACTCACACTTAGTCATACACACACACCCACATGCACGCACACGCACGCACGTACATACAGACATACGCACGCACACAGACACAGACACACACACACAGACACACACGCACACACCCACACACACACACACACACAAATACATGAATGTTAAATAAAAATCAGAATCACGAAACCCCCTAAAAAAGGATACTTGCTAACAAGACAACGTTTGCGCGCGCGCGTGTGTGTGCGTGTGTGCGTACGTGCGTACGTGCGTGCGTGCATGCGTACGTGCGTACGTGCGTGCGTGCGTGCGTGTTTGCGTTTGTTCCTCGTGCTAACGCAATTATAGTCGATTGTATGTAGTTGTAGGCAATATTGTGTTGACTAAAAGCCATAATTGGAAACGCTGCTTGCTATGCCCAGCCCGTGGAGTTATGTTTAATTAGCTTTTTGACATATGTATTTATGATAAGGTTAGGCTTGCATGTAAAATAATATAGAGGTGAAACTAGCTAGCTACCGTGTTTTGCTGCTACACGCATCACAGTATTGAAGATTCTGTTCATTTATTAGAAAACGTACTACAGTCTCGAAACAGAATGCAGATAAAATTGAAGGAAATCAATACGGTACAACTTCTGCGAACGAACTGAAAATTTGAAGAGTGTGCAGCATTTCCAGAGCCATGCTGGAACCAGTTAATTTAGGGATAACCTCATGTCCATGTAATAAAAATGTCTGATAAAAACTGTCAGCGGTTATTAGCTGCTTTATAGGTTGTTACAATATAATCGTTCAAGGTGAAGACGATGAGGTGATTGTATCTCAAAATCTCGATGATAGTGATGCTCTCTGTGAAATTTCAAATAAAATTAGATTACGTCACTCTTATATCAGATTAGAAATTTTAAAGCGTTTAGTTAACATTGCTATTAATCTCAACTGATAAAAATCCATATAACGAGAAGTACATGTGTGTGTGTGTGTGTGTGTGTGTGTGTGTGTGTGTGTGTGTGTGTGAAAATTTTTCAAATATTTGTAAGTGTTTTGAATGTAAATTTTATAAGTACAACATAATTGCTAAATACAGTAGCAGTAATCAGGTTTTGTGTATTACTTTCTAAATTAGTTAATGATCGGAATTTAATAGCCAGTTTATATCCAACCATTCACAAAGCGTGTTTAGTGAGACTACATGGACACGTTGTATAAAAATATTTCAGTTCAACATATGGTTATCATTATTAGAACAACTGAAGAAAAAACACTTCTAAAGGTAAGCGTATTATTCTTAATATATATATATATATATATATATATATATATATATATATATATATATATATATATATATATATATATATATATATATATATATATATATATATATATATATATATATATATATATTTTTTACCTGATATTGCTAACAAAAATGTCGATAAAGATATTTAAAATGTATTATTACTTTTATAGGATGACGTCATAAGATCAACTCTACAAATAGTTGGTACGTATTCGTGGATTTTAGTCTTGTAGTTATTGTTAACTCGCGTATAATAATAAAACATTAAACCTTTTGCCTTTTATTTCCATTATATCAGTTTGATATTCTTAAAACATGTTAATTTAATTTAACTCTATGTTATATATAAGTAATTATTACTTTCCAGTCTTTTTAATGGGTTTTCATAACTGTTAATGAACACGTTACTATGAAACAATTTTGTGTATATGTAATTGAACATGCAAATAAATCAGACATAATTTTCCGAATGTATAGGTGGTGCCTGTTTAAAACAGAGAATCTGCCTACATAAAAAGTAGCATTGCATTAGGGTAGAAATTATTTATTATTTCATGTCATATTTAATTTAAACTTTAATGTATTCAGTTTTGAACTGTAATCTGATTTCCGCAAACTGTAAGACATAATTTCGGTTGATTGATGAGATTGATTTGGTTGATTTGATCGAGGATGATTTATTTGAGATTGATTGATTAATTAATTAATTAATTTATTTGTTTGTGTGTGTGTGTGAGAAAGAGCCTAAAGAGAGAGAGGAGAGAGAGAAACAAGATAGAGCAAGAGAGCGGAATGCATTATCAACTTCTATTATAGAAAATGTTCATTAGTCTATACGCCAGTAGATGGCACTAAAATCAACTTTAACTCAAAGGGCCAGGACTCAGACCCTGATACAAGTCCTGTCTTAGAAGTCTAGGGCCTCCTTATTAGAATACAGTTTTGTATGACGGGGCGAAGGCCTACAGCTGTAAGATTAAGTTAGAACCTACATACAATTACATCAAGGGGCCACGATAGGGGCTAAGCTCTACACTTGTCTCATAAGGTTAGGTTCCCATACCATCTCCAGCTAGGGCGAAGGCCTGAGAACAAGTTGCGAAGCCCTACACGTGTCTTACAAGAACCTCCTTATTAGAAATACAACGTATAAATAAATTTCTCATACAGGTAAAAGATCATCCTAACGTACCCAATAGCATATGACCATTTTAAAACAATAGGATCGATAATTTTAATAATAATATCTTATTAGGTAATTATGCAATTTCCAACATTGTATGCGTGTGTGTTTGCCTAACCTCCAGGGGTACTGCTCTTAATACAACCAAAAGGACCTTAATTAGAGTTAAAGCTGTCCATCAAAAATAACCCTAAGACCAACTCCAGGTCCAAGACCAATACATCTGCCCCTCACGTGATCAAGTACAAAATTGCTGTCAAAAGACTAATTAGGGTTGAAAATTCCATCAAGCTTCACTCGAAAAGAAACCATAGGGTAGAAAAAACGCGTCCTAGACGTGGGCGGCCATAAAATAGGAGTGAAAAACATGTCCTACACGTGAGCAGTAAAACCAAAAATAATTAGGGGTTGAAAAGGGTCTGCGAAAAGAAACCATAAAAATAAGGGTGAAAAACGCGTCCCCATGTGGGCGGTCTTGTGACGTCAAAATCCAAGATGGCGGCCAAAGGTGTCTCATTACTACTACACGTTCCTCATGATCAACAGGACTTGTGGCCATCCGGAACCATAATCAGAACTCCAAAATTGTATTAACATATTTTCTCAACTATTTTCCTTATACGAGTAATAAAGAAATCACTAAAAATATAAAAAATTAACCCTGATTCCTCTAATATAAGCTTTCATGGCAAATCTCATTACGGGAGCATATATAATTCTTGAGAGGCTATCTGGAACTCCAAACAACCCCAAAATTTCATTAAAATGTTTCGCTTATTCATGTAATAACCACTAAAAGAATAAAAATTCCTCCTAATTTCTTAAATAGAAGCTTTAATGCATTGTGTTTTATGGTATTTTGGATCTCTTGAGGGGCTATTTGGAACCTCCATGGAATCTCCAGAACGCTATTTAAATATTTCCCTTATGCAAATAGTAAATAAATCACTCGAAATACAAGAAGTACAAACTTTCATAAAAAATCTCATTATCCAAGCAACTATCGAGAACTCTAAACAGAACTCCAAAATTCAATTCAGATATTTTCCCCTATACTTCGTTTATGCATAATCCTTACAATAAAATAATCCTCTTAATTTTTTAAGTCTAAGCATTCACGCAAAATCTCATTAGGCAAAATTTTGAGGGGCTATCTGGAACTGTAACTAGAACTCCAAAATCCTATTAACATATTTTCCTAAATATTCCGCTTATGCATATAGTAACCACTCTTTAATAGAATTTTGGAGTTCTGGTTAAAGTTCCAGTTATAACATCAATAGTTTAAAAAGTTTTCTTACTGTTCCATGTTGATTTTCTGTTTCAATAATTTCTTTACTGTTCGTATAAGTAAGCATTTTTGGGAATAGTTTAATAAAAGTTCGAATGGAGTTGATAGCTCCTCAGTACTTGTAAAAGTTTCCATAATCAGATTTTGCATGAAAGTTTATATTAAAAAATTAAAAGGAAGGTTTATATTTCAATCGGAAGGTGGAAAGGAGAGTACAGTATTTACTCTGCAAGATGAAATGGTGGAGCAAGTGGACGAGCTGGTATATCTCGGTAGAATGTTTACTGCAGATGGTACAATTGAGAGCGAGATTGGACGAAGGGTCAATGCTGGAAGGAAAGTGATTGAAGTATGTGGACGATAATGAGAAATGAAAGCATGAGTCTAGCTGCGAAACGAGCAATCTATAATGGCGTATTCGTCCCGTCAGTACTGTATGGAAGTGAGACATTTGGGTATGTCAAAAAAGCACGAAAGAAAAATAAATGCCGTGGGTATGAGATTTCTGAGAAGCGCATGTGGTAAAACGAGACGGACAAGATAAAAATGAATGCATAATGAGTGTGGTGAGGAAAAGACTATGATGGATAGATATAAAGTTGTACATTACGTTGGTTTGGTCACATTGAGAGAATGAACAACGCAAGATTAACAAAACAAATATATGTGGGTGAGGTTAGAAAGGCCGTCTGTAGGCCGCGTAAAACTTGGCTGAATGTAGTAGAATCTATTATAAAGGAAAGAAAGATAAAGTTTTAAAAACAAAAGGGCATGTCAGAGACTATGTATGAATCTTCGGAAGCTAGAGGTATGCGGAGATAGGAAAGCATGGAGAAAGATTGTGAATGAAAAATAAATAAGAGGCAGGGATTGTTTTGCCTACCCGCAAGAATGGCGTGAAGGTTAAGGTTAAGGTTAAGGTATATTTCAAATATTTACACGAAATATGTGAACACAAATATTTTAATAGAATTATGGAGTTCTGTTTAGAGTTCCCGATAACCCCTCAAAGGTTCTGAAACCTTGCATAATGAGATTTTGCATGAGAGCTTATATGTAGAAAATTAAGAGGAATTTTTATACTTCAATTGATTACTATATAAACAAGGGAAAATATTTTAATGGAATTTTGTACAAGTGAAATAGTTCTGGAGTTCAGATTAAAAATCCCGATAACCCCTCAAGGGTTCTAAAGATGTGCATAGTGAGATGTTGCGCGAAAGCGTTAAAGAATGAAGGGAAATTTTTTAATTTTTTTTGAAAAATTTATTTACTATTTGTATAAGGGAAATATTTCAATAGAATTCTGGAGTTCGAAGGCTTATGATAAGTTAATAGGATTACCATAGGTGGTAGGCATGTATACTCCATGCCAGCCGGGGAGGTACCACCACCCTTACCATGGGCTCCTTAATATTGGGTCTCCGATTTTCTGAGCTCGGTAAGGGCTGCCGGTTACCTTTTCCATCATCCTTAATCTATTCTCATCCTTATCCTTCCTTCTCGCCCTCACTGTCTTCCTAGCGGATTAAAAGTCTCAAATTAAAAATAAGATGGCTGTGGTTTCTAGGTTATAAATTCCGGACGTAAAATCCTGCCCCACTCGGATGTCCGGGAGGCAGGGCCCAAGCGACCTCGGTCATCGAAAGTATCAACTTTCTGATTCACTACTGCAACATCCGCGGTATCAGGTCTAATCTTAATGCTATTCATCAACATCTTGAACAATTACAACCTGATATATTGTTTCTATCTGAAACAAAGTCTCCTCTGAAAGCTCCGAGTCACCGACTTGCAATTTCCTCAATACCATCTTCACTCTAACTTTCGATATAAAGGAGGCGTATGTGCGTACATCAAGGACAGAATTGCTTGCAAGAGGTTTCTTCCTTAGAAAATAAAAATTTTGACGTGATTTGGTTTAAACATTCTGGTCCTAATTTTGTGAAATTCTACTGTTGCATTTATAGGTCTCCTAATGACAGTAACTTTCAAGACTTCTTCGATTACCTTAGTATGAAAGTTGACTATCTCCTGTCTCAGTTTCCATCTTGCGATATCTCAATTGTAGGCGATTTCAATGTTCATAACTCTAATTGGCTTCAATTTTCATCTACTACAAATCCCGCTGGTCATAGTGCAGAAACATTTGCTATTTCATGTGATCTCACACAAATGATTTCTGAACCCACAAGAATCCCTGATAACCCTAACCATACTCCACATCTTCTAGATCTCTTTCTTACATCAAACCCTCTTGTTTATAAAACTTCCGTTCTTTCGCCTTTAGGTCTTTCCGACCATTGTCTAATAAAAATCATTTCTACTGTACCTAATTCCACTGTTGTTCGCAAAACCGATAGAACCTTGTGGTGTTTTAAGTCAGCTCGATGGAGTGATTTACAGGATTTCTTTGCAACCTTTCCATGGCGTGAATATTGTTTTAAGTCGTCCTCTTCTTCGGACATCGCTCTTTCAGTATCTGAAGTCATCCTCATGGGAATGGAGTTATACATTCCGAAAAAACAGTACCGTGTAGGTCATTCACGTTCCCAACCCTGGTTCAATAAGGCTTGTTCTGATGCAATATCTTTAAAAAATAAATGTTACATTAAATGGAAATCTAATAAATCGGTTGACAGTCATGTGGAATACGTTGGTGCTAGAAATATCTGCAAAAGTGTCATCACTAAAACTAAAAAGTTGTTCGAACAACGAAAATGCAATGAACTAGCTACATCTCCTTTAGGCAGTCGTAAATTTTGGTCTTTAGCAAAAGCCATTAGTAAAAACTTTCGAACATCTTCATTTCCCCCCCTGACATCTATTGACGGATCGGTAGTTGCTGATTCTGTAGACAAAGCCAACGTTTTTGTGGATTTGTTTGCATCAAACTCGTGTCTCAATGATTCTGGAAAAGATGTGCCCCTAGTCAACTCTTCTTCATACGTTATGAAACCAATTCATTTTCGGTACAAGCTCTTGGAATCGATCATCAGTAGGCTTGATCTCAATAAGGCGACTGGCCCAGACGGTATCCCAGCTATTGTCTTAAAGAAATGTTCCCCGAACTAGTACCAGTCCTATCTAAGCTCTATACGATCTCTATATCTTCTGGGGAATTCCTTCATCATGGAAGTTAGCAAATGTTCAACCTATTCCCAAAAAGGTGATAAGACCGATCCCTCAAATTACAGACCAATTGCCATCACTTCCATTTTGTCTAAAATCATGGAAAAAGCCATCAATCAGCAACTGCTCACGTTCCTTGAAACTAACAAACTCCTTAGTGACCACCAATATGGGTTTAAGCAAAGTCGTTCAACAGGTGATCTTCTTTCATATGTGACCCAAGTTTGGAACAATACAGTAGAGCAGTCCGGTGAAACAGTTGTAGTCGCTTTAGATATCTCAAAGGCATTTGACCAAGTTTGGCATAAGTGTTTACTTGCCAAACTCACCTCGTTGGGTTAAATGATACGCTCATCAACTGGGTTTCTAGTTTCCTTGATAAAAGACGAATACGTGTCGTGGTTGATAGCTTTTTTTCAAAAGAAGTTAGCCTTAACGCGTGCATACCACAGGGATCCGTTATAGCGCCCACACTTTTTCTGCTGTACATAAATGACCTTATTTCTTTAACAACTAACCCCATCCATTGCTTTGCTGACGATAGCACTCTTCACTGTAGTTCATCTCAGTCTACTCATAGTGATAATCCACCTTCTATGTCAAATCAAGAAATTAAAGCTGAAATGGCAAATTCAATCAACAAAGACATTCAACGTATTCTCGAATGGTGAAGCAATAATCTAGTTAAATTTAATGCTAACAAAACTCAGTGTTGCCTTATGTCCGCCAAAAAAGATCGATCATTTCCTGTTGTAAGTATGAATGGCTCAGTTCTTAAGTTTTCAGACTCTATTACTCTGTTGGGTATGACTGTATCTTCAAATCTCTCATGGGTTGACCATCTTCTGTCAGCTACCAAAACAGCTGCTCGTAAAATAGGCTTTTGTACAGATCTAAGCAGTACTTTACCTCTCGACAACTCCTTTTGCTGTATAAGGCCCAAATTCGGCCTCATCTGGAATATAATTCTCACCTTTGGGTTAGTGCTCCCCAATACGCTCTCGATATCGTTGATCGTATTCAAAAAAAGGTTATAAATGAGTCCTTAACTTCTCACATACAGTCCCTTGAGCATAGAAGGATGGTTTCAGTTCTTTCTTTGTATTATCGTTATTAAATAATCCTTTAATTTTTAAGTTACATTCACGCAAATCATTAGGCAAAATTTTGATATCTGAACTAACTAGAACTCCAAAATCCTATTAACATATTTTCCAAATATTGCTTATGTATAGTAACCACTTTTAGAATTTTGGAGTTCTGGTTAAAGTTCCAGTTATAACATCAATAGTTTTCTTACTGTTCCATGTAAGGTTATATTTACAAAATTGGGATTTTTCTGTTTCCAATAATTCCTTTACTATTCGTATAAGTAAGCATTTTTGGGAATAGTTTAATAAAATTCTGGAGTTCCGAATGGAGTTCCCGATAGCCTCTCAGTAAAGCTTTCCATAATCAGATTTTGCATGAAAGTTTATATTAAAAAAATTAAAAGAAAGATTTATATTTCAAATATTTACGTACGAAATATGTCAACAAAAATATTTTAATAGAATTATGGAGTTCTGTTTAGAGTTCCCGATAACCCCTCAAAGGTTTTGAAACCTTGCATAATGAAATTTTGCATGAGAGCCTATATGTAGAAAATTAAGAGGAATTTTTATACTTCATTTGATTACTATATACACAAGGGAAAATATTTTAATGGAATTTTGTACAAGTGAAACAGTTCTGGAGTTCAGATTAAAAATCCCGATAACCCCTCAAGGGTTCTAAAGATGTGCATAGTGAGATGTTGCGTGAAAGCGTTAAAGAATGAAGGGAAATTTTTTAATTTTTTTTGAAAAATTTATTTACTATTTGTATAAGGGAAATATTTCAATAGAATTCTGGAGTTCGAAGGTTTATGATAAGCTAATAGGATTACCATAGGTGGTAGGCATGTATACTCCATGCCAGCCGGGGTAACCACCCTTACCATGGGCTCCTTAATATTGGGTCTCCGATTTTCTGAGCTCGGTAAGGGCTGCCGGTTACCTTTTCCATCATCCTTAGTCTATTCTCATCATTATTCTTCCTTCTCGCCCTCACTGTCTTCCTAGCGGATTAAAAGTCTCAAATTAAAAAATAAGATGGCTGTGGTTTCTAGAGTTATAAATTCCGGACGTAAAATCCTGCCCCACTCGGATGTCCGGGAGGGCAGGGCCCAAGCGACCTCGGTCATCGAAAGTATCAACTTTCTGATTCACTACTGCAACATCCGCGGTATCAGGTCTAATCTTAATGCTATTCATCAACATCTTGAACAATTACAACCTGATATATTGTTCCTATCTGAAACAAAAGTCTCCTCTGAAAGCTCCGAGTCACCGACTTGCAATTTCCTCAATACCATCTTCACTCTAACTTTCGATATAAAGGAGGCGTATGTGGTACATCAAGGACAGAATTGCTTGCAAGAGGGTTTCTTCCTTAGAAAATAAAAATTTTGACGTGATTTGGTTTAAACATTCTGTTCCTAATTTTGTGAAATTCTACTGTTGCATTTATAGGTCTCCTAATGACAGCAACTTTCAACACTATCTCCTGTCTCAGTTTCCATCTTGCGATATCTCATTTGTAGGCGATTTCAATGTTCATAACTCTAATTGGCTTCAATTTTCATCTACTACAAATCCTGCTGGTCATAGTGCCCCCCCCCCCCCCCCCCCCCCCCCCCCCCCCCCCCCCCCCCCCCCCCCCCCCCCCCCCCCCCCCCCCCCCCCCCCCCCCCCCCCCCCCCCCCCCCCCCCCCAAAAAAAAAAAAAAAAAAAAACCCCCCCCCCCCCCCCCCCCTTCTGGGGAATTCCTTCATCATGGAAGTTAGCAAATGTTCAACCTATTCCCAAAAAGGTGATAAGACCGATCCCTCAAATTACAGACCAATTGCCATCACTTCCATTTTGTCTAAAATCATGGAAAAAGCCATCAATCAGCAACTGCTCACGTTCCTGAAACTAACAAACTCCTTAGTGACCACCAATATGGGTTTAGGCAAAGTCGTTCAACAGGCGATCTTCTTTCATATGTGACCCAAGTTTGGAACAATACAGTAGAGCAGTCCGGTGAAACAGTTGTAGTCGCTTTAGATATCTCAAAGGCATTTGACCAAGTTTGGCATAAGTGTTTACTTGCCAAACTCACCTCGTTGGGTTAAATGATACGCTCATCAACTGGGTTTCTAGTTTCCTTGATAAAAGACGAATACGTGTGTAGTTGATGGCTTTTTTCAAAAGAAGTTAGCATTAACGCGGGCGTACCACAGGGATCCGTTATAGCGCCTACACTTTTTCTGCTGTACATAAACGACCTTATTTCTTTAACAACTAACCCCATCCATTGCTTTGCTGACGATAGCACTCTTCACTGTAGTTCATCTCAGTCTACTCATAGTGATAATCCACCTTCTATGTCAAATCAAGAAATTAAAGCTGAAATGGCAAATTCAATCAACAAAGACATTCAACGTATTCTCGAATGGGAAGCAATAATCTAGTTAAATTTAATGCTAACAAAACTCAGTGTTGCCTTATGTCCGCCAAAAGATCGATCATTTCCTGTTGTAAGTATGAATGGCTCAGTTCTTAAGTTTTCAGACTCTATTACTCTGTTGGTATGACTGTATCTTCAAATCTCTCATGGGTTGACCATCTTCTGTCAGCTACCAAACAGCTGCTCGTAAAATAGGCTTTTGTACAGATCTAAGCAGTACTTTACCTCTCGACAACTCCTTTTGCTGTATAAGGCCCAAATTCGGCCTCATCTGGAATATAATTTCACCTTTGGGTTAGTGCTCCCCAATACGCTCTCGATATCGTTGATCGTATTCAAAAGAGAGCGATTATTAAATGACCCGTCCTTAACTTCTCACATACAGTCCCTTGAGCATAGAAGGATGGTTTCAGTTCTTTCTTTGTATTATCGTTATTACAACGGCTATTGTGCTGGTGAATTACATTCTTTGATACCATCTCCGGCTATCTTTGCGAGAAACACTCGGTTCGCTCATTCACATCATCAGTATGCAGTACAAATCTCCACTTGTCGTACCAAACGGGCGCAATCCACATTTTCTACACGGCTTCTAAACTCTGGAATGATCTCCCTAGTTCCTGTTTTCCTCTCACTTATGATAGAAAATTTAAGGTAGCTGTTCATAGGCATCTATTGGCAATTCATTATCCCTCTATCCATCCTCCTAAGTGTTCCTGAGTGCTTTAGCACGATAGGCCTATTTAGCCTGTTCAGGTCCACAATCATAAAAAAAAAAATAGGCATAAGCGAAATATTTTAAAGGAATTTTGGAGTTCTGATTAGAATTCTAGATAGCTCCTCAACATTTTCAATTTCATTTATAAAATGTTGAAATTAGACTTCTCAAAGTTTCTTACTGTATGACCTATATAAACAGTTGAACAATTTTATTTGTAAACACACATTCGTTTAAACATCTTTGAAATTTGAAGTAATTTGTTTAAAGCGGATTTAAAGAAACAATTGACGATTTTACTATTAAATCGGTACCTGTAAGTTGATTTCTTTGATCGTCTTGATCATACGTATATTAAATAATTTTATAATTATAGTTTTCTAAAGGTTTACAAAGTGAAGAGCTAGACACAAATAACTTTTTTATCGATACTAACATATGCCATGTTATGTAGCCTGTAGACTAGAGAATGCTTGTCAAAATTTTACTTGATTGTTAGTATTAAAATTGTTTGAAATCTTCAAAGGATTATTAATGTCAAAGATAAACTGCTCACACCGACTATCAATTGTGTATCATTCTTGATAGCAAAGGCTAACTCTTGAAGAAGGTATTATTAACTGGTTCTGTGTTAAATTCAGAAATTGTACATACAGTTACACAAACCTGCTACCAATGTTTAAAAATAGATTTGAAAAATTACACACTACAGTAGGTAGCTGTAATTCATACGAAAGTTGGATAGAACATAATTCTAAAGCAGAATCTGGAAAAAGGTTTGGTCCTCGGTAAAGGTCATGTGTCCCTGACTACTTTGTACTTTATGATTACCATAGGTGGTAGGCATGTATACTCCATGCCAGCCGGGAGGTACCACCACCCTTACCATGGGCTCCTTAATATTGGGTCTCCGATTTTCTGAGCTCGGTAAGGGCTGCCGGTTACCTTTTCCATCATCCTTAATCTATTCTCATCCTTATTCTTCCTTCTCGCCCTCACTGTCTTCCTATCGGATTAAAAGTCCCAAATTAAAAAATAAGATGGCTGTGGTTTCTAGGGTTATAAATTCCGGACGTAAAATCCTGCCCCACTCGGATGTCCGGGAGGGCAGGGCCCAAGCGACCTCGGTCATCGAAAGTATCAACTTTCTGATTCACTACTGCAACATCCGCGGTATCAGGTCTAATCTTAATGCTATTCACCAACATCTTGAACAATTACAACCTGATATATTGTTTCTATCTGAAACACAAGTCTCCTCTGAAAGCTCCGAGTCACCCGACTTGCAATTTCCTCAATACCATCTTCACTCTAACTTTCGATATAAAGGAGGCGTATGTGCGTACATCAAGGACAGAATTGCTTGCAAGAGGGTTTCTTCCTTAGAAAATAAAAATTTTGACGTGATTTGGTTTAAACATTCTGGTCCTAATTTTGTGAAATTCTACTGTTGCATTTATAGGTCTCCTAATGACAGCAACTTTCAAGACTTCTTCGATTACCTTAGTATGAAAGTTGACTATCTCCTGTCTCAGTTTCCATCTTGCGATATCTCATTTGTAGGCGATTTCAATGTTCATAACTCTAATTGGCTTCAATTTTCATCTACTACAAATCCGCTGGTCATAGTGCAGAAACATTTGCTATTTCATGTGATCTCACACAAATGATTTCTGAACCCACAAGAATCCCTGATAATCCCTCTTCTAGATCTCTTTCTTACATCAAACCCTCTTGTTTATAAAACTTCCGTTCTTTCGCCTTTAGGTCTTTCCGACCATTGTCTAATAAAAATCATTTCTACTGTACCTAATTCCACTGTTGTTCGCAAAACCGATAGAACCTTGTGGTGTTTTAAGTCAGCTCGATGGAGTGATTTACGGGATTTCTTTGCAACCTTTCCATGGCGTGAATATTGTTTTAAGTCGTCCTCTTCTTCGGACATCGCTCTTTCAGTATCTGAAGTCATCCTCATGGGAATGGAGTTATACATTCCGAAAAACAGTACCGTGTAGGTCATTCACGTTCCCAACCCTGGTTCAATAAGGCTTGTTCTGATGCAATATCTTTAAAAATAAATGTTACATTAAATGGAAATCTAATAAATCGGTTGACAGTCATGTAGAATACGTTGGTGCTAGAAATATCTGCAAAAGTGTCATCACTAAAACTAAAAAGTTGTTCGAACAACGAAAATGCAATGAACTAGCTACATCTCCTTTAGGCAGTCGTAAATTTTGGTCTTTAGCAAAAGCCATTAGTAAAAACTTTCGAACATCTTCATTTCCCCTGACATCTATTGACGGATCGGTAGTTGCTGATTCTGTAGACAAAGCCAACGTTTTTGTGGATTTGTTTGCATCAAACTCGTGTCTCAATGATTCTGGAAAAGATGTGCCCCTAGTCAACTCTCCTTCATACGTTATGAAACCAATTCATTTTCGGTACAAGCTCTTGGAATCGATCATCAGTAGGCTTGATCTCAATAAGGAGACTGGCCCAGACGGTATCCCAGCTATTGTCTTAAAGAAATGTTCCCCGAACTAGTACCAGTCCTATCTAAGCTCTATACGATCTCTATATCTTCTGGGAATTCCCTTCATCATGGAAGTTAGCAAATGTTCAACCTATTCCCAAAAAAGGTGATAAGACCGATCCCTCAAATTACAGACCAATTGCCATCACTTCCATTTTGTCCAAAATCATGGAAAAAGCCATCAATCAGCAACTGCTCACGTTCCTGGAAACTAACAAACTCCTTAGTGACCACCAATATGGGTTTAGGCAAAGTCGTTCAACAGGTGATCTTCTTTCATATGTGACCCAAGTTTGGAACAACACAGTAGAGCAGTCCGGTGAAACTCACCTCGTTTGGGTTAAATGATACGCTCATCAACTGGGTTTCTAGTTTCCTTGATAAAAGACGAATATGTGTCGCAGTTGATGGCTTTTTCAAAAGAAGTTAGCACTAACGCGGGCGTACCACAGGGATCCGTTATAGCGCCTACACTTTTTCTGCTGTACATAAACGACCTTATTTCTTTAACAGCTAACCCCATCCATTGCTTTGCTGACGATAGCACTCTTCACTGTAGTTCATCTCAGTCTACTCATAGTGATAATCCACCTTCTATGTCAAATCAAGAAATTAAAGCTGAAATGGCAAATTCAATCAACAAAGACATTCAACGTATTCTCGAATGGGGAAGCAATAATCTAGATAAATTTAATGCTAACAAAACTCAGTGTTGTCTTATGTCCGCCAAAAAAGATCGACCATTTCCTGTTGTAAGTATGAATGGCTCAGTTCTTAAGTTTTCAGACTCTATTACTCTGTTGGGTATGACTGTATCTTCAAATCTCTCATGGGTTGACCATCTTCTGTCAGCTACCAAAACAGCTGCTCGTAAAATAGGCTTTTGTACAGATCTAAGCAGTACTTTACCTCTCGACAACTCCTTTTGCTGTATAAGGCCCAAATTCGGCCTCATCTGGAATATAATTCTCACCTTTGGGTTAGTGCTCCCCAATACGCTCTCGATATCGTTGATCGTATTCAAAAGAGAGCGATTAGGCTTATAAATGACCCGTCCTTAACTTCTCACATACAGTCCCTTGAACATAGAAGGATGGTTTCAGTTCTTTCTTTGTATTATCGTTATTACAACGGCTATTGTGCTGGTGAATTACATTCTTTGATACCATCTCCGGCTATCTTTGCGAGAAACACTCGGTTCGCTCATTCACATCATCAGTATGCAGTACAAATCTCCACTTGTCGTACCAAACGGGCGCAATCCACATTTTTCTACACGGCTTCTAAACTCTGGAATGATCTCCCTAGTTGCTGTTTTCCTCTCACTTATGATATGAGAAAATTTAAGGTAGCTGTTCATAGGCATCTATTGGCAATTCATTATCCCTCTATCCATCCTCCTAAGTGTTCCTGAGTGCTTTAGCACGATAGGCCTTATTTAGCCTGTTCAGGTCCACAATCACAAAAAAAAAAAATAGGCATAAGCGAAATATTTTAAAGGAATTTTGGAGTCTGATTAGAATTCTAGATAGCTCCTCAACATTTTCAATTTCATTTATAAAATGTTGAAATTAGAGCTTGCTCAAAGTTTCTTACTGTATGACCTATATAAACAGTTGAACAATTTTATTTGTAAACACCACATTCGTTTAAACATTTTTGAAATTTGAAGTAATTTGTTTAAAGCGGATTTAAAGAAACAATTGACGATTTTTACTATTAAATCGGTACCTGTAAGTTGATTTCTTTGATCGTCTTAATCATACGTATATTAAATAATTTTATAATTATAGTTTTCTAAAGGTTTACAAAGTGAAGAGCTAGACACAAAATAACTTTTTTTATCGATACTAACATATGCCATGTTATGTAGCCTGTAGACTAGAGAATGCTTGTCAAAATTTAAATACTTGATTGTTAGTATTAAAATTGTTTGAAATCTTCAAAGGTATTATTAATGTCAAAGATAAACTGCTCACACCGACTATCAATTGTGTATCATTCTTGATAGCTTAAAGGCTAACTCTTGAAGAAGGTATTATTAACTGGTTCTGTGTTAAATTCAGAAATTGTACATACAGTTACACAAACCTGCTACCAATGTTTAAAAAATAGATTTGAAAAATTACACACTACAGTAGGTAGCTGTAATTCATACGAAAGTTGGATAGAACATAATTCTAAAGCAGAATCTGGAAAAAAGGTTTGGTCCTCGGTAAAGGTCATTTGTCCCTGACTACTTGTGTACTTTATGTAAAAGATCCCAAAGGCCTGAATTGAACTATTCAAGGGGGTGTTCAGACCCCTACTGTTTTTACCTGTACGGTCACTGACATCGACGTCAGGGTTGGTTTAAGATTGTAAAGAATTTTAACAGTCGGTCGCGGTATGCATTTCAAAAATATTTTAAAATAAAGTTGCAATTTTTTGGTCCCTAAATTTTTGTTTGTTTTTTGTAGTAAGTTTAGGAATTTGGGCAAAAAATAAATCAGTATGTGCCGTTTCCATTTACATAAAGATTAATTTGTAATTTTTATGCTTATCTTAATATATGGTCCCTGAGGACAAACATTCTTATGTTACACATTTTCATGATTGTGAGGTTCTGCATAGCCTACTCAGATATAAATAAGTGGTATTTGCATAAATTGTAACATATCACTTCTCTATTTTCATGATGATAAAATAATGAAGGAAGCCCACTATTAATTTTCACTACATGAACTTCGTACTTCATTTAGCTAAACGAATGTGATTACATGTCGAAGCTCCTACACATAATAATAGTCGTGTGAATGGTGAAGGATTATCTGGGAGCAATAAATTATAATTTCCCGAAATATCTTTAAAAAATAGTTGGAAACTTGCCCAATAACATTATAGATTAGTTAAAGGAAAGGAATCTAAAGAAAAGATAATCCGTTAGTGTTAGTAGTTCCAAAGTGTACCTGGTTTAACGCCTTAAGTTCTGTTGTTAATTATAATATAATATAGTATGCAAAATAGACCTTTGTATTTTTATTGTGTTGCAAACACATTATAGAAATGTCTTGTCCGTTCGTCCGTCCGTCCGTCGGTATGTAGATTTTAAGCCGAACAGTTTGGCGTTTTTTTTTTAAATTCATTAGGACCTGGTAACTATGGTCAAAATTTAAAAAACTTACAGATGCATATAACTCTATAGCGATTTCACGTAAAAATACTCGGTTTTTAACGCATTTTACAACGTAATGCATCCAATAAATGAATATTATGCATTTTCGATGGTCACATGGATTTCGATCAGAGATATCACAATCGTTATTTGTGGACAAATTTAGGTGGTAAAAGATCAAAAGACGTGAATTCAATGTTCAATAAATGAATATTATTGAGTGGGATTGGTGAATTGGTCATGGATTTTAGTTTGAACTTGGCTTTCTCTCAAAATTGGTAAAGGGATTAGGGTGGAGGGATTTTTAAATAAGCGTACCGTTACAAAGGTCTCAACGAACTCTCGTCCTCTCAAACCTCCTAAGCGTGATCGGTCTTAATTCGAATACGGTCGATCGTAGGTATATCATGTGACCACTCGTTAGAAAGCTTCCAACAAGCCCCATCCGAACACTTCTCAGAATGAAAAAGAGGTTTACCGACATATTTGATCTCTCATAAAATGTGAGGGGAGAGGGGGGATTAAAAAATGCTCCTAGGTATGCCTTTATGGCACTCTAATGAAACGTCTTTACGAAAGGAGTCTTTTCCACCAACTCTTATCTCCTCCAACCCCCATATAAGCGAGATCGGTCATAATTCCGAAACGATAGATCGTAGATATCATTGCGACCACTCGTCAATCCGAACCGAACTGTCACTCAATAAGTTCCGCCTGAGATGGTCACTTTGCTGTCTCATGGTTCAGTAAGTTCCAAAACTAACTACTAAAATAACGTTATTTGGAAAAATTTTTCTTCGTTTGTCAGCGTAATCAGCGATACAATCATTCCAACGATTTCCTAGCTTATCTAGACCAGCAATGACTTCAATCTCTTTCCTTGGAGCACTTTTTTTCTGAAAACAGCCAGTAATCACTGGGGGGTAGATCGGGTGAATTTGAAGCCCAAATCGTGTAGTTTGGCTGCAGCTTTCGACAACTTGTGACACGGAGCATTTTCTGGTTTTAACGCACCGCCACGTAGTATTCGCTATTGATGGTTTTTCCTTTTTCAAGGTAGTTAATAATAAATATTATTCCGTGCGTATCCCAAACTACAGAGATCGGCACACTTCTCTTCACTCAGCTGACTGACGATTTGGTTCCGGTGCAAAATGGTGAATCCATTGTCACATACAGATGTAAAAAATCATTCACATTTTGAGTAAACTATGCCAAACAGCACTTTGAATCATCTCCACATTTGATGCAAAGTAGTGATAACATTACCAATTGATATCTTTAGGATCTCAGTCATCGCAACCACTTTCACTCTTCGATCTTCCATTTCGATTTTCAGGACTTGCTTGAAGCTTTCTTGAGTCATTGCTTCAAGTGGACGACCAGAGCGCCCACGATCATGTGTGTTCTGATTACCACGTTTGAAATCAGCAACATTTTTTCAGCCATTTTTGACCTTGAACGATGTTTTCCCCTTAAAAAGTCATTGTTTAGCAACCCACGAAACCTGGGTTTTTCCATTGTTTCCAATAAAGGTGCCATATCTGGCTTAGTCTCGGACTGACTGGACAGTGCGTTACACTCCACTTAGGAGGGTTTATTTATGCGTATAAGTGCTGTGTGTTAAAACAGTGACGCACAAAATTATTAATTTTAGGACTTCCATACATCGAGCGATGCAACACTATTTTTTTTATAATTGTTGTCCCGAACAGGCTGTTTGACCTACTACGCTAAGCACTCAGGAAGACTTAGGAGGATAGATAGGGAGATATTGAATTTCCAAGGGATGCCCATGAACGGCTACCTTACATTTTTTCATACCGTAAGGGAGAAGAAAACAGGAACTAGGGAGATCATTCCAGAGCTTAAAAGCCGTGTAAAATAATGCTGATTGCATCCGTTTGGTACGATAGATTGAGACTTGTACTGCATATTGATGATGTGAATTAGCGAACCAAGAATTCCTAGCAAAGTTGAGCCGAGATAGTATAAAAGACTGTAATTTAGCAACGCAATAGCCATTGGAATACCGATAATACAAAGAAAGAACTTAAGCTATTCTTCTATGGACAAGGGACTGTATGTCAGAAGTTAGCGACGGGTTATTTATAAGCCTAATCGCTTTTTTTTAATACGATCAACGATTCGTGAAAACACATCGAGGAGCACCAACCCTGAGTGAGAATTATGTTCTAGATGAGGTCAAATTTGCATAAAGAGGAGGTAAAGTATCGCTTAGTTCTGTATAAAAAGCCTATTTTTACAGAATAACATGATCGATCTTTTTTGGCGGACACTGAGTTTCATTAGCATTAAATTTAATTATTACTTCCCCATTTAAGGATACGTTGAATGTCTTTGTTGATTGAAATTGCCATTTTAGCTTTACGGCTTTGATTAAAGATAAAAGGTGGATTACCATAATAAGTAGACTGAGAAGAACTAATATGAAGAGTGCTGTCATCAGCAAGGCAATGGACCGGGTTAGTTGTTGAAGAAGTGAGATCATTTAAGTAGAGCATAAAAAGTGTAGGAGCCATAACTGATCCCTGCGATACGCCTGTGTTAGTTAATGCCAACTTATTTTGAAGAGAAGCAATCAGTTCGTTAGTTTAAAGGAAAGAGAGCAGTTGCTGGTTAATGACTTTTTACGTGATTTCAGACAAAATGGAAGTGATGGCAACTAAGCGGTAGTTAAAGCGACCGGTCTTATTATCTTTTTTAGGAATAGGTTGAACGTTTCCATGATGAAGGAAATTATCCAGAAGGGATAGAGATCGAATAGAGCGGTATACTGTTTAGACCAGTCGCCTTATTGAGATCAAGCCTACTAGTGATCGGGTTTAGTTTGTACCGAAAATAAATTGGTTTCATAGTATATGAGGAAGAGGTGGCTAGGGACGCATGTTTTCCAGAATGATTAAAACACGAGTTTGATGCGCATAAATATACAAAAAGATTGGCTTTGTCTACAGAATCAGCAACTACAGATCCGTCAAAGTATGTCATGGGAGAAATGAAGATCTACCAAAATTTTTACTGATGGCTTTAGCTAAAGACTAAAATTTACGACTGCTCAAAACAGATGTAGCTAGTTCATTACCTTTTTGTTATTTAAACAGTTCTTTAGCTTTGGTTTTGCTGGTATTCTTACCACCAACGTATTCTGCACGACTCTCAGTTGTTTTATTAGATTTTCATTTATTTTTCAAACATATTGCATCAACACAAGTCTTATTAAACCAGGATTGAGAACGAGAATGACCTGTACGATTTTATTTTTCTTGTGTATGTATAATTCCATGCCCATGAGGTTGACTTTAGATACTGAAAGAGAAATGTCCGAAGATAAGGGCGATTTGAAGCAATATTTCTTTGCAAGCGATGTTACCCTTGAGATATACACATACTTCTCCTCTGTATTGAAAGTTAGAGTGAAGATTGTGCTGGGAAAATTGCCAGACAGGTGAATCAGAGCTTTCAGAGGAGACTTGTGTTTCAGATAGGAACAAAATGTCAGGTTGTAATTATTCAAGATGTTGGTGAACAGCATTAAGATTATACATACTGCAGATGTTGCAATAGTGGATCAGAAAGTGAGTACTTTAGATGACCGAAGTCGCTTGGGAACTGTCCTCCCGGATAGCCGAAATCAACAGGATTTTACATTCTGTATTTATTACACTAGAGACCACAGCTATCTTTTTTTTTAATTTGGGACTTTAATCCGATAGGAAGACAATGAGGACGAGAGGAAGAATAGATGAAAATAGATTAAGGATAAGGAAAAGGGTGACCGGAAGCCCTTACCGAGCTCATAAAATCGGAGACTCAATATTAAGGAACCCATGGCAAGGGTGGTGGTACCTACCCGCCTGGTATGAGGTACACATGCCTCTCACCTTACATATACACAACATGCTATACATTTTAGGTTTTCATTTATGTGAAGCTAGCCTCCGATTTTTAAAATGCATAAAGCCTGTAAAGTTGTGTGATTTTTTGCACCGCTCAAAGTTTGCTAAAGAACAGCGCCAAAGATAGATCAATTAGAACTTCGAAAATCCTTTATATACTTGTAAATTTAAATTCCCTTACAAAATCTCCTTGGATAAACACCTAAAGAGTTCTAAGAACTTTCATAATGAAACTATAGTAACAAAATTAAGAATGTTCCAAAAGGGATTTACTTTAGGAAATATTTTCATAGAATTTTGTAATTTTAATTAGAGTTGTATATAGCTTCTTAGGGTTGAGTTCTCAAGGCTTTATAATTAGATTTTGCATGTATATAAAAAATATAAGTAAGCGCTTTGCTTATTATTCGTGTAAGGGATATTTTTGAAGAAATGGAGTATTGAAGTCTTGATTAGATTTCCATATGGCCCCTTATTAGCTTAATTTCTTATGTGCTCCAATAATTGGCTTCCACTATCTTCAATTCATCTTTCTTTTTCCAATTTTCTTCTTGTTTTTTTAAATTTTCTTTTGTTTATAGTTTACATTCCACAAGTAAATTAAAAAAGTGTTGTCGATAAAGTGTCTCTTTGCTTCAGTCTTCTTATTGCTTCAAATGATTCTGATCTGTAGCCTTCCTATATTAGTTCGTTCTTTGTTACTTTGAGAGTCATTTTTGTTAGTCTTATTAATCTGTTTGGTAAGGTTAATTGTATCATCGCTTGGCAAATTCTTTCCCTCATTATTTTTTTGTAATCCTGCATAGAATGCTATTTTTGTTCGTATTTATTTTTTTTATTTATTTATTATTTTTCGAGTCGTTGATATATCAAAACCCAGCTTGACATTCTTCCACTAGATTCTCCATATATTCGTTTTGGCGAAAATCCTACAGCCAGTATCCAGGAGTGCTGTTCCTCTATACTTCTTGACCATAATTTTTTCAACCTTTGGTGAAGTGATCAAATTCTTGCTTCTGTTCACACTTCTGTAATTGTCATCTTTGTCCATATGTGCTCCATTAGCTTAAAAAGTTTTTTCTACTCCTGTAACCTCCAACATTTCGCACTAATTCCAGGACTTCTATTGTTTTTTAACTCTCTTAGTACTCTTCTTTACTTCTTCTGTCAGTTTTCCAGTCTGGATTGTATCACTTTCCAAGGACTGGCATATCCCATTCATGTTTCCTCCTAGCCTGTTCTTCTAAGATGCTCAATATTATACTTTCTTGGATCTTGCTGTATATACTTATACTTTGGGTAGATTTCTCTAATCTCTTCACTTCTTTGTAAAATTATCTAATCGCCTTATTAAAGAATTTCTTCTGTAACTTCTTTATTTTATTGTCATTGTTCTGCCTTTTTCTCTCTCTGCATAGCTTTCTGAACTGTATTTACATTTCTTCCTTTCGTATTAATGGTCTGACCAGTATTAGGCCCCTTTCATTGTTTCGATATTAACACAATTTACGTCTTTCTCTATTATAAGTGTTTTCTAATTGTGGTCTCACATTAGTTAAAATGATCAGTCTATTTCCACAGGTATTGTTTTTCTAAGACGACGTTTCGGAAGAGGACTATTTTCGCACTTGAGCCAAATTCATTGACTGTTTATAGGCTCTAGCGTAGTATCTGGTTCGAACTTGGTACCTTTTATTTACTAGTCTGACACCTGTACCGCTGAGCCAATCAGTAATATATATATATATATATATATATATATATATATATATATATATATATATATATATATATATATATATATATATATATATATATATAGTCTCCTCTAAAAGCTCTGATTCACCCGACTGGCAATTCTCCCAACACAATCTTCACTTTAACTTTCAATACAGAGGAGAAGTGTGTGTATATCTCAAGGGCAACATCGTTTGCTCTTTCAGTATCTGAAGGCATCCTCATGAGCATGGAGTTATACATACACAAGGAAAATAAAATCGTACAGGTTATTCTCGTTCTCAATCCTGGTTTAATAAGGCTTGTGTTGATGCAATATATTTGAAAACTAAACTAAAATGTAATAAAACAGACGAGAGTCGTGCGGAATACGTTGGTGCCAAGAATACCAGGGAAAGGAAAGGGCCACGTATTTAATTCCCTCTCCAAGGGGGATAATGGCTACTCCGATCTAATTCTTAACCTAAACAGACAAGGCGTAACCGAAAAAGAAGAACCTAAATACACAGCGGTAATACTATACATACCAGGTACCTCGGACAAAATACGAAAGGTAGGTAACAAGATACGTACTGCCTTCAAATCCACAAGAACGATCAGGGGAGTACTAACCAAAAGTAAACCACACAATAATGACAAGAATTCCCATAATTGTGTAAAGAACCTACCAAGCTAATGCGTCAGATCATACGTAGCAGAGAGCAGTAGACTACTCAAAGTCAAGAACTCAGGAACATAAGAACAACCTCCGCAAAGGAGAAACAGAAAGATCCCGAATCGCCCAACAAGTCTGGAAAGAAGACTACCGAATGCAACGGGATAATATGCAGATAATGGTATACAACTCGCCGAAATTTCAAAGAAGCTACTGACGGAAGCATAGTCCACTTCCGAAAACGTCGCGCTACAAAAACAAAAACTGTGGAAATAGACCGATCAATTTGTTTGTTTTTGGACTATTAAAGCGTGTCTACCTAATTTAGAGTTTTTCCGTCTGGCGAAATCCGTGTTTTTGTACAAAATTTTTTTTGCTGTTGTGTGGTTCGGGCTATCATTGCAAAACTTGTCAGTCTCTGTCCGTTATCATTTGCCTCCTCGTATTTGCTAATTTTTCCCAATGTTTTTTCTTTTTTCTTACTCTTATTGTTCATATGGTTCCTAATATTGTTCGAAAGTATATAATTCTACCTTTCTTTTCATTTCTTATAATAAACCCCGTTCCCAGTCTTTTATCTTCTTCTCCACTTTTATTTCTGTTTTCACTACCATTAAAAATTGTTTAATGTATAGCTCCAATATGTATGCTATATATCTTCATTTTGCCTATTAATTCTTCGATTTCCCCCAACAAAATTTATGCCTTTTACATTCCATATTAATAGATTTAGGTTACGATTTGAATAACATCTTTTGTGATACCTCTATATTGTTTCCTTGTCGCCGTTCTTAAATCGCATGCCACTCAATTTTGTTGAATGGTTTCATGCCTGCTCATCGCCGTACTGTGCTAGTTTCCTGATGATTGCAACTCCCCTTAAGGCTCTTTCCAGTTATAACGCACACCGTTTATTATTACCATGTATTCAATTTTTATCGTCTTACTATTGCTTCTTTCCTCGACTATTTGTCTTTCTAAACAGTTGTCGATCTACACTAATACTATCGTTCTTCCATCTTCCTTGTTCAATTTCAGTCTCTTCCTTATAAATCCTTGCGTTTATTGAACTCTGTGTTCTGGTTCCGAGCGTTGCATTTTACTCCTTTAATCCCAACATTCCTTTTCCTCTTCCTTCTGTCTTCCATTTTCAATCTATTTTTTAAATAAGCGACTATTGCCATTATTTCCTTCTTTATTCATTAGTTCCTCCCTTATCCCTTTTAGTTCTTCTTGGTTGTTTACAAACTACGCAAGAATCGCCTCGTTGTTGTGATTATTTATCTTTATTTTTATTTTCACTCCCTCTAGTAGTTTCTTGGTCTCTTCCATATCATTGTGGTTATCTTCTGCTCTTCTTTGTTGGGTTGGCTTCCCACTTTCCAAATTCCTCAGGAGTCTCTCGATTCCTTTTTGTTAGGATTTGTTGTTACGCTATTTACCTGTGGTCGTTGCTGTTTTCCCATTTAATTTCCTGCGCGACCTTGAATTGCCTCTGGCCCGTTTGTAATACACCTACTAACCGTAGATGCACCTAACCTATGGTATTTCAACAAATTCTAATTTTATAACTTTATTTAAAACTCTCTGATCAGCTCTTGTTCCTCAACTACACTCACTATTAACTTTCCACTTTTTAAAAACCCTGCTTTTATTTTTAAATCAAACTTTAAGTGCAGACAGACAGGATCTACCAAAGCTACTAAATATTACCCCGGGTCTAATACACCCTATTCTCTTGGAGTTAAGTAACCTTTCCGAATGTATAAAAGGCACAAATCCTACATAGAAGCGCTGCAAGCTGTTCCTGTGCATAATAAACGTTATTAAAGGTAATGCATTTCATTAAAACCCGGATTTCTAAATTTATTTTCAGATGACAATAACCTAAATTACGATTTATAAATTCCGAATTTTATTTTAAAGAATTGCAAATGTATGCATTGTGTAGATAATTATAATAAACAATAAAATCTAACTGCTTTTTGATATAAAATTAGCAGACAACAAAACTTTCTATTATTTAAATTAATTATTGATAATTACCTGTTAAGAAAAAGTTGTTATTCAATAACGTGTTAAATAAAAAAAAAGTATATTTTTTCTATTGAATTCGTTTATTGTTTAATGAGGATATCATTATATATTTATTAAAAAAAACATTATTTAAATGATTATGGTCGTTATTGTTGTATGGGGTGATACTTTCTAAAAAGATAACCTTCTGTTATGGCAAATGAATTGATTCCTAATTAAACCATATGAAAGATTTTGAAAATAATATTTTGTTCAAAAATAGGACGCAGTATGGCCAACATTTCATAAATTCTTAAATAATTCACGGTATGAAGTGTGCAACATTAGAGGATAATGTACGTAACACAGTGGTGTAGTCATACGTTTCACATTGAGCTTAATAGGGTTAATACACATGTTGTGAGAAAATAATTAGAAGCAAAGAAAAAACAACGAAACCAAATATATACCGGGCGGCTCTTAGTTAGGAGTAATGAAAAGGAATTTTTTTAGGAACCTGTAGGACAAAAATACCTACATTTAGTAATTTAAATTCCTCTAGCACACCCTGTATGTTTGTACTAAACCCGTTTATGTCATTTTTCTGATTATTACTAATCGACTTATCTCATTTTACATTTGACAAAATTTCAACGAGATCACCATGACGCCTGTGTAGTGTGTGTGTGTGTGTGTGTGTGTGTGTGTGTGTGGTGTGCGTGTGCGTGTGCGTGTGCGTGTGCGTGTGCGTGTGCGTGTGCGTGTGCGTGTGCGTGTGCGTGTGCGTGTGCGTGTGCGTGTGCGTGTGCGTGTGCGTGTGCGTGTGCGTGTGCGTGCGTGTGCGTGCGTGCGCGCGCGCGTGCGTGCGTGCGTGCGTGCGTGCGTGTGTGTGTGGTGCGTGCGTGTGTGCGTGCGAGTGTGCGTTCGGGCGTGCGTGCGTGCATATATGTGTGTGTTTGTGTGTGTGCGTGCGTTCGTGCGTGTGTGTATGTGTGTGTTTGGGTGGATGTATTAGCATCTACGATAACTCTAGAAGGATCAAATGTATGTACTTGAAGGTTCGTATTTTAGCTTGATTTCATTTTTTTCTGGAACTGGTTAGATTCTGGGATAAATCCAGCGGCGCAGAGCGGGAGTTTATTAGGAGTAGTGTTTAGTTTTTATCAAATACTTCGAAACAGCTGCATATTTGAATTAGGTATATAGAAATACCTACATATAGATATTAAAAATATAGATTATATGCAAGTTTTAGGAAAGGCGCGTAATTTGGCTGCAAAAAATCCTAAGTTAGAATTTAAGTGTTAGTTAAATTTTTTTCAATATGTGAATAACGGTCAACTTTATAGGAAAATGTGTAAACATATTTTTTAAAGACAAAATAATTTTACATAACTTTTATTTATAAAGTTTCCTAATACAAGGCCAAATAAGTCTAAAAATTAATTAAATAAAATGCTTAAACTGTATTATCGATATTTTATACTTGCGGACCGCTTTTAATTTTTTTTAATTTAGCACCTATTTTTCTATTAAGCTTTGTCTGACATCGATTATTGTATTATAAAAGATTTTGCATAGTTATCCTGAAAAATTTATTATTAGTAAAATTGAATCATTTCCACTTTGTAGTTGGAAAGTCGTGTGGTGATTTATTAATGTTTGTGGTTCCTAACAGACTTACGTTTAAGGTACTCATGAGTGTAGTATAGGCTACCGTTAGCAGAACATGCGACGCTACTTGGCGCTTAGCAACAGTAACAATTGCTGTGGCGTGGAGTATAACAATTATTTATTTAGAATGTACTAAAAAAGGTTAAGAGCTTTGGCAAATAGAATATTAAGGATTCTTAGTAATATAGAGTATTATTTCTCCAAGCAGTACACAATATGGTGTCAGGTGTGAGGTAATAAGAAAAGAGGGACAAGCGGATTCATTAACCAGTTACCTCACAATTCGAACCTTACCACCGCCAACAGGGGACAATACATAGAATAAAGAGAATCATGCCGACCAAAGAACAGCAATCTGCTGAAAACGACACGACAGCAACAGTAGACGCTAGGACAATGCAAAAGAAAATTAACGAGGTCGCCACGTTACGGGTACTTCCACAAATCCAGCAACGAGCTTAATTTTTAATGTTAACTCCAACCTCGGAGGAGTTCAGTTTTGAGAAAGACGACTGGACACAATGGATAACCGTTTATGGCCGATATAGGGTATCCGCCGGCCTTAAAAGGCAAAACACAAATTGCAGATCAATAGTTTATTGCTATACATGGGTCAAGGAGTCAACAGGCTGTTGGCCACAATAGACCACCAACCTGAAGCAATAATCAGTTACTGTGCTGCGAAAAAGCTGTTCGAAGACTACTACGAGAAGAAAACCAACTTCATGTATCAACGTGCGAAGTCCAACCTTCGGTACCAAAAAGAACATGAAAGCGTCGAAGAAGATGTTATGCAGTTAGTGAAACCATTTAGGTATGGTGCTTTGGAAGATGAAGTGGTCCGAGATAGACTTGTGGTAGGAATCATGGGCCAACGATTATTCCAACACTTCACATTGCCCAAAAATTTAACACTCAGAACAGAACAGCGTGTAACAAGATAATGCAGTAGGAATCTGTTCTAACTCAAAATAAGGATATGAGAGGAGGTTCCAGTAGTAAAGAAGGAAGTGAGGTTAATGTAGTTTATAACAAAAACAAGAAAACTACGAGAACATGAGGTAAGACAGAAAAATATGTTAAACCGTATCCAAAATGTACAGCCCAGTCATGAACTGAACAGTGTCTAGCAATCAATGCGAAATGCAGAAAATGTAAATCTAAAGGACATTATGCAGTTTTGTAGAAATAGATTAATTAGGGAAGTAGAAATAACAGAATCAGAAGAATCTGAGGGCGATTTAACTGATGATTCAGCTTTGCATCAATATGCTGATATTACAAAAGTAGGTGAAGTAACACACGGTGATACTGAACCACGGCGAATGAATTTAGATGTGGTTAAAATCGATACAGGAGTGGACGAGTTAGTTCTTAATTTAGAGGAATATAATAAACTTACAGAAAAACCTGATATTTTCAGAACAGAGGATAAACTATATGCAGTAGGATACAAAAAATGGAATACTGTGGTAGTAGTTAATCTTTCTATAAAATATAAGGGGAATTTAGAAAATATCAAAATGTACGTCGTAGCGAACTTGAAAGAATGTTTGCTAGGAAGTCCAGCTACTAAAAAATTAAACTTAATTAAATGGATTAATAACATTGAAATAAAAGCGGGGGAAGCAAAATACAAACAGGAACTAATAGCAAAATATCCTAATTTGTTTGAAGATTTATGCAGAATAAAAGGAGTGAAAGTAGAATAGGGGCACCTGAGGACGTGACGTCATAATCCATTAAAAGTGGTGGGGAGCAGAGTGGTGGCCTGGTGTGGAGCTAGGAGTGGGGTTGACGGTAGGGTCGGCTTCTTCTCGGGGGCGTTTTAGCCCCTAATTACGGTCCTTTTGGCAATATTAAGAATCTTTATGGCGGTCTAACGCCTTAGTTAAGGGTATTGGATGTCCTTAGGGTGTGATCTAGCGGCCATTTTGTCTGCGTTAATGTGGGGATATAAGGCCCTTATGGCTTTATTAAGGCGTGGCCACACCCACTCCTTTTACCTGATTGGTCGTACGTAGGCAGGGCTAAGGTTAGTCCAAACCCATCCTTACACTTAATTGGCTCGCGTAAGGCCCACCCGTTTGGATTCAGATTGGTCCTTAGCCCCACTACTCAGCAGATCTGCTCTGATTGGAGGATTAAGTCTCTGTATTCTGATTGGTTATGGCGGGAAATTTGAATCTAATAAGGGCGCCTAATGCAAACTTGTAAGACAGGTGTAGGGCTCCGCAACTTGTTCTCGGGTCTTCGCCCCTTGTCGTGATCGGAACTTGTTCGGGGGCCTTCGTGCATTGTCGTGGTACCCTTGGCGGAATATTTGAATTTGTATTTAAGTCTCTGCAGGTTATGGCTGGAAATATGAATTTGTATTCTAATAAGGGGACCTAATGCTAACGTGTAAGACAGGTGTAGGGCTGCGCAACTTACTCTCAGGTATTCGCCCCTTCACCAAAAGTTTAAATTTGTTTGTGGCGCCATCTCGCGGTATATTTTAAAAGTACATACAGACACCTGTAATGGTTATGGCGGGAAATTTGAAGTAAGGGGTCTAACGCTAACTTTTAAGGTATGACCTATGCATCTGGGTGTCAACGCTCTGTTATGCACAATATATTATATCAAGGGAACTTTGAATCTAATAAGGGGGCCTAATGCTAACTTATAAGACAGGTATAGGGTTTCGCAATTTGCTTTCGGGGCTTCGCCCCCTGATTTAAGATTGTATTTAAGTCCTTGTAGATTATGGAGGGAAATTTGAATCTGTATTCTAATATGGGGGGGGACCTTAATGCTAACGTGTAAGACAACTGTAGGGCTTCGCATCTTGAGGATCTAGCAGCTTCATTCCAGAGTATGGATACCGTGTAGAAGAATGTGGATTGCGCTCGTTTGGTACGACAAATTGAAATTTGTAGTACATGAAATATATTATAGATAGGTCAAATTTGGGCTTTATACACTATGTCCACGTTTAGGATTCTCACTATGGGGATCTCGGAACTGGTAATAGATACAATTCCGGTTAAATGGGAAAAAAAGTTGTGTAATTTAGGGGACCAATAAAATGACACAAAAAAAAATCGATGGTGTGATTTTTGTTTTTGATTTTTGAAAAAATTTGAATTTTTTAATTTTCTATTTAATTTTTTCTAGCGTTATTATAAATGCTAGAGCAAAAATACAAACATGGCAACTTGCTACGGGCTTGAACATGTTATAGTCAGTTTTTCAATCGAACGTTTCCTATATTTATAGCCATCATCAACTTATTTTTTTTTAAATACGGTCCTGGTATTTTGAAAACTGATTTTGAAAGGATTTTTTATTACAAATTCAGCAATGTACCATATTTGATGGTCTGATCGCGTTTTGAACCTTCTATGGACCATCATCACGAAATTTTTTAATACACACCTGCATTTTCAAGAAGTTGATACAGTAACTTTTCCGTATGGTTATTACACACACCATTATAAAGTTTCGTAATATTACAAGTTAATGTTTGAGGCGTAATACTTTCAAATGCTTCGAGAACTAACTAACTTGTACCACACAAAATTATGACAGATACTGAATTACCTCTAAGCCGTCTATTTTTATTTTTTTCAAAGCCGCCTGTTTTGATTTATTGTGTTTTAGATAATCGTTGTTATGAAGTCGCAGATAGAACTGTAAGATATTATTTATCATTTGGAAAAAATCATTTTTTTTCGAAATTATACATATGTATTTTAGCAGTGTTTGATAATTATCATTTAAATAGGTAATTTTAATGTTAATTTTACAAGCATTTAGTTTTTTATGTTAAGTTGCATAATTAACAATATTTTATTTTAGTACCTTTCCTTATTTTATAAAATATTAAAGCTAAAGAAAAGTTAACTAAATAACCTTTTTGGAAATGCAGATCTGTATTCAAAAATTTCGACCATCAAATGTGATACATTGCTGAATTTGTAATAATCAGTTTTCAAAATATCAGGTCTGTATTTAAAAAAAAAAAAGTTGATGATGGCTATAAAAATAGGAAACGTCCGATTGAAAAACTGACCCTACTTAGCTCAGAAAATTGGAAAATTAATATTAAGAAGTCTATGGCAAGGGTGGCGGTACCTTCGCCCTCTTGCTTGCATGGTATACAAATGGGTATATCATAACCAATGAAATTGTATCATAGCTGTCAGGAAACCAGCAGACGTGTATTCAAAGAAGTTCTAAGGGACCTCTTGAGCGAAATCGCCGAGAATGAGGTGCTTGCTGAGGACATAAGTATTTTAAATACATCCAGGTATCTTGAAGTTGTTTTAGAATCAAGGAGGAATGCGCTGGATCCCTATAGTCATGGTACACTTACCCAACGAAAAGAACCGCAAGGAAATTTCTTCCCATTGAGTCACCGTTGAAGAATTAAGGCGATCTCACGTTTGGCAGGAATTTTATTTTAAAGTGTGCCGGAGATCGCAGCAGCTATTGCGAGCAGATAAAATACATAACACCTGAAGTGGGAACCACCCCGTTGATTTGAAGGAATCTCCAAAATTTTGGTGGCTGTCTCAGAAAGAGGAGGATGTCCACATACCCGCAGAGAACACAGCATCCAACGTCACCCCATTCAACACGAAGCGTCGCCAGTTACGCAAAAGAGACGACAGTTAGTTTTCCAAAAGCGGAAGTACCAAGAGAAGCTCTAGTTGCAGTCAGTGTCACGTAAACCCAACCACCATTAGAGTTTAATTCTATTTTGAAATTCCTCAGAGGTCTCAATTTGGAAAACGGCCTGCATACAAACACGTGATGCCTTGACACACAAGGAGATGGGGTGGAGTAAATGAAGTGGAAGTCATTCATGACAAAGCGGGTATGGGGATATATCCAACTCTAGACTCTATGCTAGCGGATGACCCAAAAATGTTAATAAAAAATGTACAGCAATTAGGTGATCAATAGGAAAATAAGGTTTATGCGCACTTTCCAAGCCGTTAGAAAGAAAACTGAGATAATCTTTCTGCTTTGATCTAGGATTTTCTTGGACTTCTGCATTCTCCCTTTTCCTAGGTGCAACATTTCTTAAGTGAGCATGTGTGGACATGATTATTTTTTGAAAGGTGCGTAGAGCTATGGATTTGCTGTCATTGGGATGTTGACATCATTACGGATTACTTCATTTTGGACAAACCATGATGACCTGAAAGTGGTTCGTTTGCTTGGGTTTTCTATAGCTTCTGTTTCCCTTAGGTTGCAAAGTAACGTGTATGACATTCATGCCGCTACTGATTATAGACCTGAACGTTTTGCACGCCCCAATTATTGTTTTTGATGAAATGGGCTGTACCAACCTATTCTTTTTAGAGTTTTTAGTTATAGCTATGCATACTTCTGCGATGCTGAACATGTTTAATGGTAACGAAAGCTTTATCTAGTAATTTGGTGTCCTCCGTCTAACTGAGGGCTACCGAGGAACGCTGCACTCGGTCTTTCAACCTAAGTTAGTAACAAGAAGCTAAAAGCCAGTGGTTTTTATGTTACCTCATTATCGGGCCTCATTCCACGTTGGTGATATCAACGTATTGGTGTGGTTAGTGTTTTTTACTTACCTAAAACTTTAGTATTCCCTTTTTATTATTTCCTTTATTATTATGTGTGCTTGCGTGTGATGTGGAATTCTAAATCATTTATATATTCAGTGTGCTGTAAATTATATCTTTGTTTTTTACTTTTTATCATTTTCGCTCACTTAATTAATGTTTGGCCATGATTAACATACCGGGTGAGTCACGACGGACCCGACGAGGTTTTATGAGAAAACTGGATATAGTTTTTGATTTTTGTTGTAGGGATAATGTGTAGGTCCATTAAGGCTACATTTTTAAAATAATTTCAAATATACAGGATGCTTCAAAAAAGAGTGACACATCAAAGTTATGTTTTTTTTAATGGAATGCCCTATATTTTATCACATTTTTGAATTAGGTATGAAAAATAAGATAGACTTTTCTTAGAGTATTCCTTTCTTTTCAAAATTTACCCAGTTCGGAATTAATTGACATGTCCGTCGCGCACTAATTTGAAATAGGGTTTGTGGTTGGTAAACTTCAGGAGTCTCCCAATCGTCTTGCACTGGAGTAACTGACATAGTGAAGATCGTTAACTGTGGCATACGTAAAAACCCCCTCCTTTTAAATATATAGAAAGAAAATGAGTAGGGGTATGTAACCTTGTGTAGTGACCTCGTTGTGGCAAAGTGGAACAGGAAGCAACCTTGGCAATAAGTATGCCTAGGAATCCTTGAAGTAGTGGTGAATACAGGGCGTTTTGATTTATTTTGATTTTTCTTAAATTGCAAGGTTTTGGAAAAAAATTAATTGTTACCAAACGAATCTAATTTGTCAAAACTGCTTCAGGATCTCGAAAATAAACGGTTTCGTTGATTTATTTATTTATTTGATCCATTTGTTATGAAATTTTTGATCTAAATATTCCATTACACGTCGTGAAAAATGTGCCGGGGCACCATCTAATTGTAACTATATTTTTTGTCTGATGTGTAATGGAATATTTTCTAAAAGTAGCCAAAAGTCGTTTTTTTAAAAAGTTTAAAATTTTCGACCATTTAAAGTTCCCTCGAAGAAATATGGACTAATAACTTCTTCGCCAATTGTTCTACCATACACATCAATACTCCATCGATTCTGGTGATTTTTTGTATGCAATAAATGCTTATTTTCGGGATCATAATTATGATAGTTATGAGGATGAACATGGCCATTATTATGAAACGTTGTCTCATCGGTAAACAACACGTATTGAACAAAATTATCTTCTTCACCGACTTTTTTTAGGATTGTTAAACAAAAAGCAGTTCGCCTTTCAAAATCTGTTCCATATAAATTTTGATGAAGTTGAATATGATTCTGGAGACACTGGATTGACTAATGTCTATTTCTCTCGCAATTATTCTAGTACTGGTATTTGGATTATCAATCACGGAACCTAATTCCAAAAACTCTGTAATAACCCATTTTGAGTTGTATTAAAATATACCGTAATTTATATTCTTCGTTCATTTGGTTGTAAATATAAGAAACAAAATTTTAATTAATGATTTATAGGCATGTGTTAGGCAACTTAATTTGCATTTTGGTGTAACTTAAGTGTATATACTTCTTAATGATTTATACTCCGACTTCTTTAAACTATTTTTTCTGCTCACATTTTCGCGCAGGCGTCATCATCCAACTTCCAAAGCGTCCATTTTTTCACTTCCTGAATGTTGTGTTGTTTAGGAAGCTTTTTTTTGGGTTTCCCCCTAAATTTTGTGAAAAGTGCCATTGATTTAATGGTAAGATAATTTAACTCGTAATACTAAAAATTAAAACATTTGCTCTTTGCATACACTGTTTCACTTTAATTTTTCCTTTTATTACTTTAATTACATTTTAATTACCCGTTTAATTCTATTTTTACGAACGCTTTCCTTTTATGATTGCATTTTGCATTCAATGCCGAATTAATGTAGATTTTTTATTTGAAATTTCAAGAGAAGCAATAAACATTGGATTCAAAATTTCATGAAGAAAAATGATAAGAAGTAAAATCCCATTTTGGTGGTTTACAATGTAAAGCATTGTTATTTCGAGATATTGCGCAATATTGGTGCAAAGATGACATCACCTTGGTTTACATTTCCGTAATCGTTTAGATACCAGACGTTATTAAAAAGTTTGTGTAAAAAAATTTCCAAACAGGTATTTATGTGCATTATTTAGTAATTTAAGGCTATTACAATTAGTTTTTAAGATATATTTTATTTAACCCTATCATTAACTGTTGATAAACATAGTTTGTATATTTTTTATTTTTTTACATTTTGGTAGAATTTTTATTGTAAACACCCTCGGTTTAGTTATTCCGAGCATAATTAAAAAATAACTTGGCGTCCGAGATCTTTTTTATTAGTGTTACATGGCAGTTATTATATTGATGTTCAGTGGAAGTAATCGAGCAGAAATTGTGGTAATTAAGCAAATCAAAAGATTGAATCGGCCTACTTTAAACTGCCGACTGAGCCAACGGCATTATTTTTGGTGAATGGTTTGTATCTCCAGTTAGTTTAACGATTTGTTATGAGAACATTTAACAACCATTTTATTTATTGCGCCATTTACACGATTTACAACATTTCATTATAACTCCTTAACACTAGATTAGAATTCAGTTTGGCAGCATCATTGTCTGTCATTACAATATACACATTTTCAAGAGTGATATTTTAATTAAAAATTACTGCATACTAACTTGCAATATGTGTACACATACACAGAAAAAATAACTATCTTTGCTAATTACTCGATCCAAAAAATGATTGACAAACATTATTTCTAAAAACATTTACATCCCATAAAAAACTTTAAATTTCAAAATTACCTCAATAACTTTCAAATGTGAAGGTTTAGGTATAGGATACCTTAGTACTTTTTGTAAGAATTGGTCACATGATAGATATAAAATATACAGGGTGTTCCGTTTGAGATAAGGAAGATATAGTTCGAATGTATTAATAATACAACAGAAAAATCTGAACACCCAGTACAGTATTTTTCGCAATTAAATTGGCAAATAAGTCAACGAAACAGTCTATTTTTGAGATCCTGAAGCAGTTTTGATTAGTAACAATTAATTTGCTTCCAAAACCTTGTAATTTCTGAAAAATCAAAATAAATCGAAACGCTCTGTATTTAGTTATAGGGAACCCTAACGAAAGTCTATCTTATTTTCCATACTTAATTAAAAAATGTGATAAAATATAGGGCATTCCATTTAAAAAAACATAACTTTGATATGCTACTCTTTTTGAAGCATCCTGTATATTTGGAATTATTTTAAAAATGTAACCCTAATGGACCTACACAATGTCCCAGCCACAAAAATAAAAAAATATATCTAGTTTTCTCTTAAAACTCCGTCACGTCAGTCTTGACTCACCCTGTATGTAAAAATAAAGTTTTACTTCAATAACTTTGCTTCTATTATGAGTACATGTGATTTTATATAACGGGTCTCAGAAGCCCGGATTATGTAAATGTCGATATTTTATTGGATAAATGGCATTATTGTCGTAATTTGCTATAAAATATCGTCATTTACGACTAAAAACAAAAGCGTGGGGCGCTCTTCATAATTCATTTCTTTCCGTCACACGTTTTTCCTTTTTAGTCGTGAAGATCTTTGATCTAATTTTGGTACAAAGAGAAAAATTATTTTCTCCTTTTTAGTGCACTTTCTACGCGTAAATAAAACGTGTGCTTTTTAAAAAACTTTCTTTTTTCATAGTATTATTTTTATATCTATTAAGTTTTTTTATGAAATTACATTCTCACTCACATACGTAATACAAAAGTTAATACATTTTACTATTTATTTAAGTATAGCATCTGTTATGATCGTTTTCTAGTCAATATATTATGTATTATACAGGGTGTATATTTATTATACCACGGAGTATTAAAATAAAAATCTTAAAATTGTAAACGTTTCAAAAACCGTTGCAGATATACAGATATACAGATATCAATTTTATTTCGAATAATGTAGTAATACACAGGGTGTTGTATTTATTGTTTATTGTTATTTACATTTAAAACAAAAAACTATAAATTCATATTTCTGGTACACCCTGTATAAAAATTAAATGTTTTAATATTTCTTAAAGGATCAACGGCTGCACTAATTACATGCAGAGTTACAAATTCATAGATTTGGTAGTAACCTCAAAATACGACGAAAAATGGTAATTTTTTATCTAAAAGTACAAATATTTCGAAAACGGTTAAGTTTAGCTATACCTATACGACATGTTTAATAGAAAATGGTTGTTTTTCGGAGTAGAAACGAAATCCGCAGTAAAAGCTATAACATCCTATTTAAAATAAGAAAGATAGGTTATGTACCGCTGTTATGGAACATCGCAAATTCACTTTGACGCCGTAATGAACAACCCTGTATATTATAAAAATGTGAACAACACGCAAATGTTTAAAGGTATTCTAATGCTTTTTCTTCAACCACCTAAATAAAACATTATAGGATTATTCCATGAAAATTCGCCCAATATAGGTTGCCACATTTTCCAAAAATTTTGAAAAAAATATGTTTTGTTTTCCAACACAAGTAAGAGCCAAAAATCGCCAACTTTTAATTTTTTAACATAATTTTGACCTACAGGGTGATACAAAAAATATTAAAATATACATATTTTCTTACACATTTTTTTTTGTAGTAGACATTTATACTTCTGGAAATGTATTAAAACACCCTGTATTGTTCAAAATTTTGAAAATTAATTTAATTTGCTTGTAACCATTTGTTAACTTTTAGAAAATATCAAAAAAATATATTGAAATGGTCAACTACTACCTACAATAATTTATTGCTTAACATTTTTGATCCCCTGTATATAAAAAAGAGAGTGTTTTATTTGCTTGAATTTTTGTCAAAATGTTTACTTATACATTGGGAATGAAACCAAAAAAGTCAGAAGAGTTACATTTTTTTACCTAAAAATTACACAATTAACTCAATTTTTGATGGACACTTGTTTGTAAATAAAAATATTGTAATTTTAATGTGGGTACCGGGACATGTGGGAATTCATGGAAACGTGGGCGCTGACTTATCAGTAAAGCAAGCGGCAAATGAACATACCAAAGCCGATATACAGTGTGTCCAAAATTGGTCTTTGCAACATTGCTATCTTGGAAACTATAAGAGATCGAAAGACAGTTAAATGGAGAAAGTTTTAGAGAATTTTGAGCCCACTAAAATGCCATTCTCCATATATATATATATATATATATATATATATATATATATATATATATATATATATATATATATATATATATATATATATATATATATATATATATATATATATATATATATATATATATATATTTTATATATATTTTACTTTTGCTTTCCCAATTAAGTCGCAAAACCTTTAGCTTGAGGTACTTATTGCAATGTTGTAGCTTACTACTAAACAAGACCTTTGTAATCAACCTCTATCATGCCTAAATTTTAGTCGTTTTCAACAACACAAACGAAATTTCCGCGTAATATCTTGCTGGACTGTCTTTTAGATACATCATATTGGAGAAACTATGTTTTCATTTTGATTTATGTGTTTACGGCGATTGTAACTCGAAAACTTTATTTCTTAAAAATTCTTTAAATACGTGCAGGTTCTCCTCTCGTCTGTATTTTCAAATTAATCAATAAAAAATTAAAAAAGATAAAATGACCTTCTTTAGCTAATTTGATGTCCATCTTGGAAAGTGTTAATACACCTCTCCTGTATATCTACGCAATAACTTGTTATAAATCCATAAATAATTGTTTTATATAAAACTTAAATTTTATCGCGCGAAATGGGTTACTAAATCAATGTCTTTTTGGTAATATTTCTATTAAAATTTTAAAATTACATCAACAAGTAGATCTTTTACAAGATTTTGTCAAAAATAAATTAGATGGCATGTGATACTTGCAAAACATACATTTTATTAAGCAAAATGCGAGCTACCAAATGCATGTTAATTTATTTTAATCCTTTTAAATTTGACCAAATTTAGCAATATTTTCGTTGACCAGTGCTGCCTCTATTTTTAACATTTCAACTAATATTTGTGGCTCGTTATTTCTTACGATTTATGAATTGAATTAAAAAATTTTCATTTATGCCAAATACTTTTTTAACAGTCTGAACGTTATCTATTTATATTGGATTTGAACATATGATTAATCTCATATTTGCGTAAAATGTGTTGGCCGATTCGCAATTTATTTTCAATCCCTCTCAGTGGCGTAGCTTGATTTTAATTTACATAATTTGCATTGTGAATTCCCATGTAAGATCTGTTTACGTATATGAATAATGTTCAATGTTTTATTGCATATTAAATTTTAAATATTAAAAATAAAATAGTTCTCAATTCAGGAGAATAAAAACTAAAACTGTAATCCTGGTGAGGAAGGTTGGGGTTAGAAGTTCCTGAGTGCCCATCTCTAGCAGGACGAGATCGTGACCGAAACTCACGTTGACAATGGTGTCCATCTATAGGTACGAGGACGTATTCAACAATAGTTCAATAGTTCAATGTCCGGAGCATGTGGTCTCTTTACTTCACCTAAGTAGATACTGGGCACATTTTAAATATCCTTCGACGTACGTTTTTTAAACCTCTGCCGTTCCAGTTGGAAATCCTGCTTGATTCGAAACACTGATATTCTAATCAAAATGTTGAAATCTCTCGCAATGGTCGCAGGAATATTGTCGTTGAGGTGCGCGTCTTTTTTTGCATAATGATAATGGCGTTTGTAGTTCGTTGTTGTACGTTGCGGTAATAGTGATACGCTGTACGGAGCTGGTAAGCACACCGATCGGAATGGTCTTCATTCTCTGCGTGTTATGTAGGTAGCCGGCAATTTTCAATGGAGTTCTTGATATAGACCGTGGTCACACGTCCTTCTACTGGTAAGCCGATCTGTACAGTGTAGTCAGTAGTTCCTTATCTTGTAGTTGTCGCAAGTCCCTAGGCCAGTTTTCATAATCCGTACCATATCCAGGTCATAATAAGGCGGATTGCGATACATATTTCATATAAACGGCTTTTCCAGCGTATACCGAAAAGGCAGAATTTTATGTAATAACGTGTTATTTAACATACGATATTAGTAAACCTTGACGTGGTCAAAGGAGCTTAAGTTATTAATACGCTGGTAAAGGATAATCCTTTACCAACGTGTTAATAACCTAAGCTTCACATATCATCAAAAAGGGCTCTGTACCATTAAAAGCATGCAAGCAGAACATTGTCCATCAAACATGTATAGAAATCACTGTTATCTGTAATACCTGAATGATCTGGAAGTATCTGCGCTACAAACAGCTTCCTATGGACACACTTACTTTACCACAATGTAAATTTTAGTTTAGAACCAGTTGCTATTTATGGACGAATCAAGAGAGACAACCACCAACCTTACTAGGGGATTAACAACACATAACAGGAAATATAGTGAAACTGTAAATAGCTCTGCTCATGAACATAAGACCATCAATACAGACAGCTAAAAAATATCTACACCCATACCTAGTCCAAAGACAAAAATGAAACTGGAAAACTAAAGTGTGCATAAAATCCTACGTCGAGACTATAACAATACGCAAATCAGGTAAACCAACAGAAGAACTAACGCATGAAGAAATGGACTATACACGTATAAGTAAAAGATCAAACCATTTCTTTAGCTCAGCAGGTTTTTTCATAATTGTCGTCCTAAACAGGCTAAGTTTGGCTTACCGTGCTAAAGCACTCAGGAATACTCAGGGGATGGACAGGGGGATATTGAAATGCCAAGAGGTGCCTGTAAGCGGCTACCTTAAATTTGTACGTATCATAAGTGAGAGGAAAACAGGAACTAGGGAGATCATTCCAGAGTTTAGAAGACGTGTAGAAGAATGTGGATTTCTCCCTGTTTGGTACGACAAGTTGAGATTTGCGTGTGGATGATGTGAATTAGCGAAACGGGAATTTCTAGCAAAGGTGGCCCGAGATGGTATCAAAGAATGTAATTCCGCAGCGCAATAGCCATTGCAACACCGATAATGCTGAACCAAAACGACTCTTTTGTGCTCAAGGGAGTGCATATCAGAAGTTAAGGACGGGCCATTTATTAGTCTAATGGCACTTTTTTTTAATACAATCAACGATAGAAAGAGCAGCAACCCAGAGGTGAGAATTATATTTTAGATGAGGTCGAGTTTGGGTCTTATATAATAGAAAGAGCTTAGATTTATTCCCAGCATAGTATAAGAATCTGAAACCTTAAGATCTGAGCAATCCATGCTTACAACAGGAAATGATCGATCTTTTCTAGTGGACACAAGGCAACACTGAGTTTTATTATCATTAAATTTAACTTGATTATTACTTCCCCGTTCAAGGATACATTAAATGTCTTGTTCATTGAAATCCCCATTTCAGGTTTACTGTTTTGATTTGAGATAGAAGGTGTATTACCATTATGAGCAGACTGTGATGGACTAAAATGAAGAGTGCTGCGGTCAGCAAAGCAATGAACCGGATTAGTCGTTGAAGAAATAAGATTATTTATGTATAGCAGAAAAAGTGTAGACGCGATAACGGATCCATGTGGCATGTCTGCGTTAATGCTAACTTCTTTAGAAAAAAAACTACTATAAGTATCCGTCTTTTATCAAGGAAAACAGAAACCCAAACGAGGTGAGTTTGGCAAGTAAATATTAATGCAAACTTGGTCTAACGCTTTTGAGATATTTAAAGCGACTATAACCGTTTGTTCTAATGTAATGTTCCAAACTTGTGTCACATGTTGAAAGTAGATCACCGGTTGAACAATTTGGCTTAAAACCATATTGGTGGTCGCTAAGCAGTTTGTTAGTTTCAAGGAAAGAGGGTAGTTGCTGATTAATGAATTTTAGGCAAAATGGAAATGATGGTAAATGACCGGTAGTTGTAGGGGCCGGTTTTACCGCCTTTTTTTGGGAATGGATTGAACATTTGCTAACTTTCACGATGAAGGAGGTCCTCTAGAAGACATATAGGTCGAATAGAGCTTTAATAGGATTGGTACTAGGTAGGGGGAGCATTTTTTAAGGAAATGGGTGGGATACCGTTTGAACCAATTACCTTATTGAGATTAAGCCTACTGATGGTCGATTCTAGGATCTTGTACCGAAAATGAATTGATTTCATAGTGTATCAGGAAGAGGCAACTAGGGGCATATCTTTTCCAGAATCATTAGGGCACGAGTTTGAAGCAAATAAATCTACAAAAAGATGGGCTTTGTCTACAGAATCAAAGACAAAGTCAAATGATGTCCTGAAAGGAAAGGAAATGAAGTTGTATCAAAGTTTTTACTGATGACTTCCGATAAGGACCAAATTTATGATTACCCAAAGGAGATGTAGCTAGTTCATCCAATTTTTCCCTTTTAGCTTTGGTGATATCACTATTGAATGTATATCTAGAACTATTCTGCATGACTATCCACCGTTTCAGTAGATTTTCATTCAGTATAAAATTTATTTCTCAAATTGGATCAGCACAAGCCTTATTGAAGCAGAGCAATTATTAGAAGTTTTATAAACAATTAGGTTTTGATGTAAGAAATAGATCTACAAGAGTATTGTTAGGGTTATGAGGGATTCTTGTGGGTTCAGAAAACATAACAAATGTTTCTGCACTATAACCAGCTGGATTAGTAGTAGAGTATTGGAGCCAATTAGAGTTATGAACACTGTAGTCTCTCAAAATTGAAATTACACAAATTTAGTACTAGAATGTTTAAACCAGATGAAGTCTTATCTTTCATTTTACAAGGAATAAATTGTAAGTTGGGTGAATAGCAGCTTTCAGAGGAGACTTCTGTTTTAGATGGAAGCAGAATGTCAGGTTGTAATTGTGCAAGATGTTGGTGATCAGCATTATGATTAGACTTGATACCGCGGATGTTGCAATAATGGACCCGATGGCCCAGTTCCCTTGGGCCTTGACCTCACAGACATCCTAACTAAGTAGGATTTTAAGTCGAGCATTTATTACCCTATAAACCACAGCCACCTTCTTTTTTAATTTTTACTTTTTAATCCGATAGGAAGACAGTGAGGGCTAGAGGAACAGTAGAAGAAGAATTGATTAAGGATAAGGAAAAGTGTGTCCGACAGCCTTTACCGAGCCCAGAAAAAGAAAATCGGAGACCCAATCTTAGGAAGCAGAGCAGGCATATTACAGCAGGAGATGATACTGTGGAGAGGTGTCGGCTTGTCCACAGCCGTTTTAACGCTAGGTACCAAGTTTTCCATGGCCATGCTCAGACTTCGCCTTGCACAATCCCTTCAGCACATAAAACTGCCAAACGACCTTATAGGATTAGAGGATGTTTTATAGAAGTTACCTTCCTCGCGGTCCAGGCTATTAAACTAAGGCCACCGAGCGCTACCTGTAAGACGTTCCCCAGCTACGTCGTGCTAGAGTCGCTAAAGTATAGCTCGCGGTTGCAGTATCAGGAAGAGGATACCGCTCAGTTGTTCCCAACTAGGACATCCCGGTTTGCCACACCCGCGTACTCTTTTAACGGCGCACGTACTGGGACGTTCAGCAAATATACGTAATCGACATTAAGATGCTAATCAGAAAATCGACCACATGAAGTGATATATGTGGAACATCGAAGATCTGGACACCATCACGAAAAAGAAATCATCCAAAAACCAAAAATGGTGACAGTTAAATCAATGCCAAGAAATTCTAAAGAGAAAATTGGCGAAGAAGATAGAAAAGGTTAAAAAGGTAGTGATGAGGTCTAGGGACCACTTAAGAGATTGATTTGAGACTTTGAGCCTTGATCAGCGCCTTCAAAAGTTTTCGTAAGCGGCAACAGGATTCTTTTTTTCGTCAACTGTGTATTAATGCGCGACACATTTCTTGCTCGCGTGATTTCACTAACTTCTGCACACATTCAAAATTGTTCTCGCTACTTGTATATCGAGTACTTGAGCCCTCAATATCTTCGAACAATTTTCTTTCATCACATAAACGTCAAGACTAAAAACTAATATTAATTATGGTTTTGAAGAAGTGAACAAACTTTTGGTATCTTGATCTGTCTTGCAAACACACAACCATTAGTACAGTTTCGACCGTTGCATCCTAGAGTTTTATGACTTCATACTAAAAAAGACGATGTGTAAGTAAAAGAAAATCTACAGATCTATTTCTATTTATTAGGGAACCGAACGCTAGACATCAAGATATCAGTTGTTAATCATATCGAAAGATTGAAGTTTTTTTTTCCTGTATGTTTTATTTTACTAACACAAAACCTTTAAAAACTGAAAGGTCATAGATAAGATCACAGTAAGCCAACTGTGTCTAGCAATGGAGCATACAAAGTGGTAAATTCATAAATGTAATAAACTTTACACTGTAAATGGTAGATTGCTAAGTAGTACAGACAAATGGGGAGATTACAATACCAGATGTTCCTAATACTATAAGTTGTAGTATTCTGGTACGAATAATTTTCTGAAACAAGTAGTGTGAATAGTAAAGGAAGGAAATTTGCAATATGGACGTCAAGAAACGGAAAAAGTACGGCAGGCAGTAGAGAGAAGTGTATACCGTTAAGCAGATCGTAAACCTTTTCTAACACCAGCGTCCAAGCTATTTTCCATTTCGGTTACGACTCCATTTATAACTCTACGATTTATAGACACGATTATCGTTTTTTTGGTAATTTTTGTGGCATCTGTATGAAGATATGTGTTTTGAATAATTTCATCACATGTCTGATAAAGCTGATTTTCATGCGACGTAATCAGACAGAATTGCCAGCACGCGGTAGTAGAACGGATTCAACAGACGTATTAACAACAACTATATTCAGTAAAATTAACCATTTCGTGTGGTGTATCTAGTATTAGAGTACTTTACAGCAAATCGATCCAAGCAGCAACCGTAAATGCTCAACGTAATTAAAAAAAAAGCTTTCTCTGCACGACTCCAATTGGTCAGTCCGATTACCAGATTCCTCCTTTAGTATATCTCAAATCGACAGTTTATCAAGATAGGTCTAGAACAGCTGAAGACCTGTAGGAGTCATGAAATCCAATAACTTTAAAAATAATGAAACATCTTGTATGTACTAGAGTGAATAGTCCATCTCAGGAACATTTAAGGGCAGGAGAAGGGAATATTTAATTGCCAAAAGATGCCTCTGAACGCGCACCTTAATTTTTTTTATATCATAAGTGAGAAGAAAACAATAACCACGATCATTCAACAGTTTAGAAGCCGTGTACAAAAATATAGATTACGCCCGATTGGTACAAGTGGACAGTATACCTATGAGCAACTGATTTAGTAGCTGGCAAAAGATGGTCAATCCATGATGGATGTGAAGATACAGTCATTCCCAACATAGTAATAGAGTACTAAACGTAAGATCTGAGCCATTCATGCTTACAACAGAAATGATGGCGGACGCAAGGAAACATTGAGCTTTGTTATCATTAAATTTAACTACATAGATTATTACTTTCCTATTTATCGGGTTTGTCGTTGAAGAAATAAGATTATTTATGTATAACAAAAAAGTGTAAGAGCTATAACTGATCCCTGTTTAACGCCCTCGGCAATGCCAACTTCTCATGGAAAGAAACCATTAAGTATGTATTCGACGGGAAACCCAATGGATGTGTGCATCAGTTAACTCAGACGAGGTGAGTTTAGCAAGTAAACACTTATACTAAAAGCTTTCCCGGATTGTTCTAATGTATTGGTCTAAACTTGTGCCACATACAAAAAATCATCTGTTGAAGACTTTATTAGTAGGCACTAAGGAATTTGTTAGATTCAAGGAAAGAGTTTTATGGGAGTAGTTTGAACATTTGCTAACTTCCCCAGAAGACATAGAGATTGAACAGACCTTAGATAGGCCTGGTATTAGCTCGGCGAAACATTTCTTTAAAACACTAGGGATACCGTTTAGGCTAATTTCCTTGTTGGGATCTAGCGTACTAATGATCGATTCTAGGGGCTTGTATCGAAAACGAATTAGTTTCATAGCGTATAAAGAAAAGTTTCCCCGAATCATTAACATACGAGTTTGATGCAAATAAATCCACAACAAGATTGACTTTGTTTACAGAAAGGCAACTGATGATCCGTTACAGGGGAATTGAAGATTTTTGACTTCCCTCAGGAGAGAGAGCATTTTATTTTCATTGTTTAAGCAACTATATAACAGTCAATGTAGACTTAGAGGCAAGGCAAAAACGGCGAGTTGCGGCTGGTAGAGCTGTCATAGCACCTCCAGAGACCATTCTCTTCATGTACATATTTAGTACGTGTGCAAAGTGGAAATGACGATGGGTGCAGTTAGCATAACAACCAACGCGTCTGAGTATTAAGTTAATATCCCAAAATTTGCTTCGATAACGGCACATGATAGCATCAATCAGTAATGGGAATCGAACGCATTACCCCCAGCGAATCGCTGTATATGAAATTAAAATTCTTTGAAAGTATAACGGCTACAAATAAGATACATGATATAAAATTATTTATGTAAAGTTAGAGAAACAGGAGTAGGTGGTTCACAAGGAAGTGAACTGGGACCGTTCCCATTTTTTTAAAGTGAGTGAATTAGTTCTAGTTCTCCAGATTTTTAATAACTCAAACTTTGTCGATAGGTGATAACTAATCCTGTACCTATAATGTGCGGTTGTGTTAATTATTGTGGTTAACTGTTCTAAACCGATAAATGTTTACTACTACATATTTTGTTGACGGAAGCTAAATTCCTGCATTATTAGATAATTTTTTTCACTATATATGATTTAACTTCCTTTTTCATCTAATAAACTGTTAATTATTTAAGGGCTTGTTGCCGAGTACACTGATGTGAAACAAGTTAGTACGTCAATTCTTTTGTTTTTGACTGCATCTTGTCACCCCATATAGCAGAGTAAAGCCTAAGTTGTATATTGTACAAGTTCTTTAACCGCGTATAGAAGATTTCGTATACAACACGTAAAGGTTTGGAAATTATCATTAATTTTAGAGCTTGCGTAATATCCAAAAAACTCGTTATCGTGATGTAAAAATGTTGTAGTGCTTATGGCTTGTGAAACTTGGTTGTAGATCTACGTTTGCAATAAATTGCGTTTATATGTTCTTCTTCTTGTGCCTTCTACTATCGAAGGCTATCGCAATTGTATTGGCCCTTCTTGGAACGGCTTATTGAAGCAAAGGTTGCCTAACCGGGGCGCTTCATTTTTTTTATTATTCCTAAAGGATCATAATGTTTGTATCTAACTCGAATGTTCACTTACTTTCAAGTTTATTAAATAACATCAGATTTTATATTAATAAACAACCGCCCTTTAACATTTTTTGTGCCATTTCTGTTTGGTTAACTACTTTACCAGTTTCAGTGATCTTGTTACGTTGCATAACAAGCTTTAGATCAATGGTGGTTTTTGATGCTCGACGATTTATTGCCCTATTCTCTCACTATGAATCAAAAACGTGTTTGCCCGTAAGGTTTTCAAGTGGAGAAAGTCAAAAAATATTTGAAATAGCCACAGAAGATGAGACTTAGATCTATGATTATGACCTGTAGACTAAGCGTTAGCTTAACGCGGTAACGAGCAAGCAGTAAAGTGTTTTCTCCTTATGTTTGATCATTCGATCAACATTCAAAATCCTCATTCAAAAGGATATAATGCATGTGACAAGGAAAAGGGAAAAGAAAAGGAAATGGTAACGTGTCATTCCCTCCCCAAGGGTGCGGGCGGACTGCTTGAGCTTTCCAAGCTGCTTCAGCTATAGTTATGGATTCCCAACATACATACATTAAGTATGTATGTGTGATGAGATTAAGAATAGGTGACGTTAGGATAGGATCGGAAGTAACAGAGTTAGGATTTCTGAGAGGGAAGTAACTACACCAGTATTCCCCTAAATAGCGACACATAATGTATACGCTCACAAAGCCATTTTCACCTATTTGTAGAAGACTAGAGTAAGGTAAGAGTTATATCCACCTTGAAGTCCCGAAGATTGCTCAAAATGCTTTTGAGTCCTCTTTAATGGACATTCCGTTAATACTTTAGATTGAGGTTTAGGCGTATGAAATAATATATAGACACTGATGGAAAATACTTTGAAAAATTGCACATAATATAATGAAACTAGTTACCCCTGTATTAATGTGCAGTAAGAAGACCGAAAGGAAAAAAGATCTAAAATGGAAATGAAACTTCAAAACACAATAGATAAAGTATAATTTGCTAAATTCGACGCTTTAATTTTGGTGGCAATCGATCACCATAAGGTAGTAAAAATATTATCGCTGTAAGAAGATTACTACATTTTATTGGTCCAAAGAGATCATGTGATACATAAATTATACTCTCTATAGATTAACCTCCTAAGTGGTCAGATTAAAACCTCAAAGTCGCACCCCAGACAGCCTGGTTTTTGTGATATGCGAACATATACGTCATATCCATTACATGATCTAAGATACGTATACTTACGCTATGGCCATTGAAATCTAAAGGATAATTCTTCTGTGGCGGTTGTTTCAGCACAAGTGAATCCATAGGAGATTCGACAACGCTGTGAACTATCGCGTGCGACTATATTTGGCATAAACATTAAAGGGCTCTTAGGGGACAGTTTCATACGTATGAATTAAGTTTCAGATTAACGATGAGTTTAACTATTGTGTCGTTATTTATAGCATTTTAACCAATCAAATCGCCTAAATGTCTCAGTTAACTAATTTGAGGTTTAAACCATACGTATACAATTGGCCCTAATAAATCTGTCAGTTAAATAAGCTGTATTCGGGGTATGTAAGTATAGCGCATATAGCTCCTAGTAGCTGTAGCAAGGAATACAAGATAGTCCCTTACGAATGGGGATCCTAACTTGTACAGAATTACGTTGGACACGTCTGTGATAACCGTAAAGGTGGCCGCGTTTGTGGCAAGTAGGCTACTTATGCGAACACTGACCTGTAGTAGGAAGATACTATTAGTCGAATTCTCAAAACACCGACTCTGTAATGTAATGGCCCAAAGCACCGAACTCGAACAAAACGTCGACGGCTATTTCGCCAATTACACCCATATTTATATACTTTAAAAGATCAAAACGCCGAACGTGACCAAAACGATGGCGTTTATTCCGCCGGTGTCACCTATTCTGACGAATCTTATTGTTGGACTATTATGCCAAAAGATGATTTTGATCCAGAGATTGGCGACGAACTTCATTTAGTGCCAGAGGATGACGCGCTCGATAATTTTTCTGATTCAGAAAACACATTCCCGGATTCAGACAAAATTCCGTTAACTCAGCATGTACCCGGATGTGTTCCTCCTACTACATGGAAAAGATCAGATATGTTTAGGAAATCGTCTTTTTCAGAAGATGCTAACAACGATGTACCAGAAATTAAAAAGCCCTTCGATTACTTCTCCAAATATATTGATGAAGAGACGTTTATTCAAATGGTTTTATGCACAAATATCAGACACGTGGAACAATCTGGTTAATCTATTGGTACTGATAAAAGGGAAATGAAGGTATTTTGGGGTATCAGTATAGTAACTTGCTTCTTGAGATTTCCACGTACCCGCATGTTCTGGGAAAGAGACTCTAGGTATCCCCTAGTTGCCGACGAGAGGTCGCTTTTTCAAACTATGAGCCAAGTGGAAAATTGTTTATGACAACTCTGTCACTGATGATAAAAAAATAGACAAATTCTGGAAGATTCGACCATTACTGGACAAAATTCGAACTATGTGTCTTTCAACAGATAGACTTTCAGCGATTAGTATTAATGAGCAAATTATTTCTCTTCACGGCCATGTTAATATGAAACAATACACCAAAAGAAAACCTTCGGGGTTTAAAAAATTTTGTTATGACGGCAGTTGATGGCATACCTTTAGATTTTATTATGTACGCTGGGAAAGATTCTGATTTATCTTCTTTTTATGCGACACCAAAGAAGATGGACATTAGTGGACGGATTGTACTAAAATTGTCAGAGTCTCTAGGTGATTCTAAATCTTCTATTTTTATGGACAGATAACTTGCAAAAACACACCGAGCTGGTAGCATAGTGGTGACACGGTCTGCTTAGCATTCGGGAGGTAATGGGTTCGTTTCCCGTTAACGTCTACCTTGTATGAGTTTTTTTCAGGGGATTTTCCTCATACACATGTAGCGGCATGGTCACTGCGTATATGCACATCATGTGCGACTGCTTAGGCGAATGCTGGGGTAGTATTTCCCCCCTCAGAACCCTAACTCCGTTCTTTCCGATCCTATCCTGACCACACCTATCTTTAATCCCATCATTCATATATACGTAATGTATATATGCATGCTGGGAATCCGTGATTGTGGCTGAAGGAGCTAGGAAAGCTCGAGCAGCCCGCCCTTCCCCTTGGGGAGGGAATGAAATACGTGGTCTTTTCCTTTTCCTTTTTTTCAGAAACAAAGGATACCAAAAGAAGTTGGATTCAACGCCGATTCTGCCATGAGGAGAACTGGGCGCGGCTCTCATGACCAGTTTGTAAGCAATAATCAGAAAATTATGCTTATCAAATGCTTTGATAATAAATCAATTCATCTTGCTTCAACTGAGTGTGGCTGTCATCCCTCTGATGTGTGCAGAAGATAGTCAAAATACGAAAAAAAAATATATTGAAATCGAACGGCCTGCAGTTGTGAAGTGAACCTTCATAATCAAATATGGGAGGAATGGATCAATTAGACCGAACCATTGCTAAATACGCAATGAGAGTGAGGACAAGAAAGTGGGCTATCAGGTCAATTCATCATTTTTTTTTCTTTGCCATTGCTGCATCTTGGCTGTCATATAGAAAAGATGCCAAAGAAAACGCAATTTCGATTCAAGCTACAAATTGCTAAGGAATTGATATATTCTAAACCATGAAGACAGTGACGACAGTGATGGAAATTTGGATGATGACGAACAACTCCAACTAAAGAGGAGACGAACACCAGTGGCAATTCCTCACATAAATTTGAGGAAGGAAGGAACTTTACGTATGCCAGAAGACAATCCGGCAATTATTGAGAGCCGATCGCGATGTCTTATGCGCTGTAAAGGGTTTGCATTCAAAATGTGAAATGTATTTGTGTTTTACAACAGAAGTTGTTTTAAAAATTTTCATATAAAATAAAATGTGAGAGTTCTCATGTCGTTTAATCCCCTTGTAGCGTATACTATACACTATATATTTTCGGAAATAAAGGACCAACAAAAAATATTCGTGTTATTTTAATCCTAAGTAACGTATAAATCGTTATTGAAAGAGAATTGTGCACATAAATTTGTCTCAGGACTGAGGAGGTTAAGCTTTGTAACTGGACTAACATATGTTCAATTTCATTTGCTTTTGGAAATTCTTGGAATGGTATATCGACACCCGTTTATTAAAATTAATTTTTTTGTTTTGTAACTTATTTCAAATGATTTAGATGATTATTTTGAATATACGTATATTTTTCAAAAAAGCTTTCTTTAACATGATGCGCCATCTATATTCGAATAGTTGCACTAGTGTAGATAGGATTGCTAAAGTGGTAAATTTACAGAACTCATTATGTAGTATATGGGCAAATGCAATAGATGTCAGCACTAAGTCATTTTAAAACAAACTAAATTTTCAATTTTAAGGTATTAAATGTTTTATATGTTTTGTACTTTACTAAACCATAATAAATTTTGCTCTAATTAGAAACGTGTCTCTTTTTTGAAATGTCACTAACTAGGAACGAAATTTAATAGAAACAAAAGCCTTAATGAAACAATGGAAGACCAGTACAAAGGAATGCTTCTTATAAATTCCTGCAAAACTGTAACAAAACAGGGTTAGACAATATCGAAACGGAAATTGTTACTGCACGCCTTTCCTCCAAATTCCTTTTAATTGTGTGGCTTTACAACAAAGTTTTAATTAAATATAACTAGTTTAGTGTTGTTTTGTATTTTCTTGTTCCTTACTTTATCCTTATCTTTGGATTCATGTACAATAAATAATGTTGAATTTTGTTAACGAAATGAAAAACTACGCTCAGTTTTTTGCTTGTACTTCGTTGGCTAAAAATTTGCTTCCATTTTGATTCTTTAATACTTTAAGAAACGCGATGTCATCTCCGATGACATTATAGCCATTAATTTACGGAATATTTTACGAAATTTTTAGGTTGGCCAACCTTGATCCAAAATTATGTCACGCATGTCACTCTTATAAAATGTGTCATAAACATGATGCATCCAGTGGGAAACTTTGACGTGAGAAAATTCGCGACCGTGTTTTTGGCAATTTCACGTATTTCAAGGGGCGTACATGCAAGATTATCTTGATTATCTTCCATTATCGTGTTTTGTGACAGAATTTAGATAAAACAAACGGCTGCTAGATCAAATTTTCACTTTTAAAATTAAGACATTACCAACCGCCACAAAAATCCCTAAATCAACTAAAGTAAGAAATTTTGTTTAAAAAAGGGCAAATTACAATAAATGTTTCAAGACTGGTCTTATGAAACTTGTTTTTAATATACTACTTGGAGTGGCTTAAATTATAATCAATGGAAGTGGAATAATGAATGGTGCAGAAAAATTCTGTATAAAACAATAATTGGAAAATTTTCTGTAGAATACACGTTTCAGTCTAATTATAGGTCTTCATCAGTTTATGAGTTCTAGAATTAATATTAAATGTATCCAATTGTTAGAGAAATATATCTACTGTCGGCGCAAAACCTTTGTCGACTCGAGTTTAAACAAAACAAAGAAATAATGTTTTTTAAATAATTTTGGTCCTGGACAGGCTAAGTTTAGCCTAACGTGCTAAAGCACTCAGGCACACTTAGGAGGATGGACACGCGGATATTGAATTGCCGCGAGATGTTTATGAACGACTACCTTAATTTTTTAGTATCATAAGTGGGAGGAAAACAGGAACTAGGAAAATCATTCCAGAGTTTAGAAATCGTGTAGAAGGATGTGGATTGCACCCGTTTGGTACGACATGTGGCGATTTTTACTACATATCGACGATGTGAATGAGCAAACCGAGTATTTCTAGCAAACGTGGCTTGAGATGGTATCTAAGAATTCAGCCATTGCAATAATGATAGTACAAAGAAAGAATTGAAACGATTCTTTTATGCTCCAGGGACTCTGTGACGAAAGCTAAGGACGGGTCATTTATAAGTCTAATCGCTCTTCTTTGAATACGGTCAACGATATGGAGAGCGTATTGAGGAGCACCAGCCTAGAGGTGACAACTGTGTTCTAGATTATTTACTAACAGCTGTTTCAGCAGCTGACAAAGGATGGCCAAACCACGATTGATTTGAAAATACAGTCTATACCAACAAAGAAATAGTCTGTAGGATACCTTGAACGTCTTTGTTGATTGAAATTGCCATTTCAGCTTAATGTCTTGAGAAAGGTAAGGTCAAAATGGAAAGCCCTTCGGATTGTTTCATTCGTCGGCGTAGAGTAAAAATATTCGCATCTTATTCTTGGTCTATACTAGTTACACGACGGGATTAATTGCAATAGCTTTGCAACAATCATTGAAAGATTTATAATTTAATACCTGAAGAGTGAATTGCGAATTGTAAATTTCACGGTAAATATTAATAGGATTACAATCTACCCTATTCATACTAACTCGACTTTGCATGCACACATGAAATTATACACGTGATTTTATACTGGAAGTATTCGGACAACCTTAGTTTGTGCGAGAATTTTGAATTTCTGGTCGTATGAAACTGTCCGACGCAACATGGAACAAAAGGTAAGTGGCAAAATGAAAAATATTCCATTGAAGAAATATTTAATTACATGAAGAATGGAGAATATCGCATTCATTTTTCGGAGTTGGTTCCATTTTGCTTCCTTAATAGACATATTAAGAAACGCGACGTCATCATCTCCGATGTCATTAATGCCATTAATTCACGGAATATTTTACGAAAATTTTTTGGTTGGCAAAGCTTGATCCGGAATTATGCCTCTAAAAAAATCCCTAAATCAGCTGAACCAAAAATTTTTGTTTTTAAACGTCATAAAAAGAGCATATTACAAAAAATAACATAAAAAACGGGTTTCATAAGACCTTGACGCACTCATTCTTTAAAAAACTTGAGTCCACTCGTTTTTATGGAACTTGTTTTTTTTAATATACTATTTAGACATGGAAAAAGGATTGTTTGGACTTCACAGACTTGCGATCAGTTATTCATCCGTTTGCAACCAAAGATCACATGAATTCTAATTTCAATCAAAGAGTAGCTTTAGTGGGCCGCGATTGGATATATAATTTGATGAAAAGGCACCCATAAATTTCATTTCGGGCTCTTGAAAATACTTTATCTGCCCGTGGTGTAGCATTTAATAATCCAAATGTTTTTAAATGTTTCTACCTGCTCGAAGAATTATTGGATAAATTTCATTTTCCTCCAAGCTGTATCTTCAACTGCAATGAAACGGGAATTACCACTGTGCCAAACATACCTTCAAATGTCCTACCTGTGAAAGGCAAACAGGTGAAAGAGGGACACTTGTAACGGCAGAAATCTGTTTTAGCGCTGCTCCGTTAATGGTTTTTCAAAGAGCAAAAAAAATTCCATGTTTGAGGTTGGCTTGCCCTCAGAGCCAGTTGTTGAATGTCATGCAAACGTCCATCTTTCTAAAGAAATGATTTGAGCACTACCTAAGATTTTCAAAAACTAACCGAAGGTCATCTTGTGCTTTTGATATTAGATGGACACGTTACTCATACCAAAACATTAATATTCTAGAGTTTGCAAAAAGCAATCATGTCCACATTCTCGTCATACCTCATAGATCCCATCGGCTTCAACCGTCAGATGTATTTTTCACGTGTCTCTTAAATACTTATTATGAGCAAGTAGAAGCTGGATGCGAAACATCCAGGAAAGGTCATAACATTGTATGCAGTATGGAACTTATTTGGAGCAGCCTTTTAACGAGCGGCAATCTTTCAGAATGCCACAAATTCCTTTAAGAATACTGGGATATATCCGTATAACCCGCACATATTTCCTGCAGAACTGTTCAGCCCAGCAGAAACTAGAGTCACCAGAAGCTACCGATCAAGTGCCACCAGGAGCTTCCACGCAGGAGCCACACGACGTTATTGATCAAGAGCGACCTGATGAATTCTTGCGAAGAACATCACCTGAAGAAATTAATCTTTCGAACAAGTCAACAAATAGGACTCCTGATTTCGCCAGAGTCAGGCTCTTCCGAGGCAAAGCCCCATCCCCGAAAATTCCTCTGGACCTAGTCAGGAATACAGTTTAACAAGCTGGTGTAACCTATAGACAATCGCTCATCGCCTTACAGAAGTTCCTATTTAACTGTAGCAAGATATTGAAACCACACAGAGCAGTTTATTGATAACACAGGTTAGTAATACGGTAGTAATTTAATTGCCAATACATACTCTCGCAAGCACGCTTATTAAGTTGAAACCTGTTTAAGGAACAGCTTCCGTACCTTGCGGAGTTTTTCTAATTGGTAGAATGATTTAGTATTGTTGATTGTTGTACTATTTTTGCCCGCGTAGAGTACTTAACACGTACAAACTTGAAATGATAAACTTCAGTTATTAGCGATACCGGAATTTGCAGAAACAGTTCCAAACTTCAATTTCATCTTTATAATTCTGTATTTTGAGTGTTAGAATAAGCACTCAAACGTTTCCGATAAAACTAAATGTTTTGAGAAATTAGTAAGTGCAGACCTTCTGAAAGTATATAAACAAAACATATAGAACGACAAAGAAAAATCATTTAAAAATATCATAATCTGAATTATAAATAAAAGAAAGTCGAAAGTAGTACGTGAGCTTTTATAGTCATTATAAAGTATATTTTGTTTTATAAAAACCAATAATTGTGCACTTACTAAGTTGTAATAACCAGAAAACCCCAAAAAGACAACGAAAACTAAATCTGAATATGTGTGTTGCACCTATTACAAAAAGTTGTATTGAAAGACATCAAAATTTGTTGCAGGGGTGTCCATACTAAAAAATTAACAAATATGTCCGCGCTGCGTACATTACTGTGACAGAGACATCTGAGTATATTTGTATTTCAAGATTTTTGTGCTAAGTAAAATGTGTGATATTAATAATGCTTTTCATGCAAATATTCATATACGAACATCCTTCGTATACCATCAATAACCTATAGAATTTTGTATTTTGAGCAGTAGAATATGCACCTCAACGTGCAGACTTTCTCACAGTTTGTGTATAAAACCGTACTTTTTTCCGTATAAAACACAAAAAAAAATTAGTGTGCGTGCGCGCGTGAGTGCGTGTATGTGTATGGTTGTGTGTGATTGTGTTTGTGTTGGTGCATGTGTGTGTGTCTGTGTGTGTGTGTGTGTGTGTGTGTGTGTGTGTGTGTGTGTGTGCGTGTGTGCGTGTGTGCTATGTGTGTGTGCGTGTGTGCGTGTGTGCGTGTGTGCTGTGTGTGTGTGTGTGTGTGTGTGTGTGCGTGCGTGCGTGCGTGCGTGCGTGCGTGCGTGCGTGCTGTGCGTGCGTGCGTGCGGCGTGCGTGTGCTGTTGCTTTCTGCGTGCGTGCGTGCGTGCGTGCGTGCGTGCGTGCGTGCATGCGTGCGTGCGTGCGTGCGTGCGTGCTGCGTGCGTGTTCGTGCGTGCGTGCGTGCGTGCGTGCGTGTGTGTGTCGTGTACGTGCGTGTACGTGGATGTGCGTGTGCGTGCGTGTGTGTGTGGTGGTAGTGGGTGATGCGTGTGTGAATGTGTGTGTTTATCAAGTATTTCTAAAACTAGTATATTTCAAAGATATAAAAATACCTATATATATATATATATATATATATATATATATATATATACTTTAAACTTATCGATTAGTTATGTTTTATACAATTTTTCCATTACGATTAATTTTATAAGGAAAAGTGTGGACATAGTTTTTAAAGAAAATTTAATTTTACATAACTTTTCTTTATAAAGTCTAAAAATTAATAAAATATGGACGAACATGTTTAAATTGTATTATTGATACCGTGTTGTAGAAGCTGGCGGCTTTTTCTTCAGTTAACATGTATTTTTGTCTATTTATCTCTATCTGACATGAAGTTGTTAAAGTCATTCTGACATAGATCGTTGTTTTGTTTTTACAATGTTGCCTGTTTTCGTTATGAATGTATAAATAGGAGGTTGCATAGTTATCCTAAAAAAATTATTCTATTTCTTTATTTTTAAGTTGGGGTCTAGATCTCTATTAACCTTAGTCTGACATGGAGTTTTAAACGTCTGTGAGACATAGATTATTGTTTTTGTTTTTACAATGTTGCTGATTTTCGTATTGAACTTATTATAAAAGGGGTTTCATAATTATCATAAAAAAATATTATTAAAATTATTTCATTTCTTTTAATTTTGCACGTTAGATGGTCGTGTTGTGTTCTACACCAGATATTTAATTATTGTAAATGATTTATTGGTACAGTAAATGACCTATTTTTACTGATTGTGGTTTATTATTACTGTATTGGATTGATTATTACTGTAAATGGTTTATGGTTACTGGCATTAATGTTGAATTTTTGTTATTTTTGCAACATTATCCTGGGAGAAATTGATCTTTTATGTATATTTGTGCTGAGGCCGTACAAAAAAAGAAGGTTTGTGATGGATGAGCATTATTTTTTTGTCTTATGTGCATTATTGTTAGAGGATACGGAATTAACCTGTCCTCTTACTGGTCAGCGTTTCGTTTCATTACTTTAAGTGTCATCATTGATTTAACTGTGCCTTTGTCCTTATCTTAGTTTGAGAACTATACAAGGGCAAACCAAGTGTTTCTACGCCAATCATACGCCCACCCATCCAAGTGCTTTCAAAAAGGCGGTCAAGATGGTCAAGGTACACGTATTTTGGGAATCGGTACCTTTATACACGTGGTAATTGATAGAATTTGTGCAATTTTTACTTTCTTGCTAAACAAGAAAGTATTGCGGCCGAAAAACAATCGAAAAATATAAGTTGCGTTATTTTGATGTTTTACGACTCGCTGAACCCGAAAAAATAAATTTTTCTAAATGTCTGTCTGTGTGTGTGTCTGTGGTCAGTAGCCAGCCGAAACTATACGAACGATTTTGATGAAATTTGAAATGAAGGTCTACGACACAAATATGTCGACAAAACAAGCTTTTAAACGCAATAGGTATACAGGGGGTGAAAATAAGGTTGTTATTTTGGGGGCAAATTTTCAAATTTTAAAATAGAAGATTGAAATTCACGTCATCAATAACTCGCGTGAAATGCAATTATTTGCAATTTTTTTAAACTTTCAAAATTGAATATGGCCGCAGTTACAGTCACATATACATTTTTTTTGTAGAAATTTATATTTCCGATACCGTTCAAGATATTAAAGAATTGGAAATATATATGCGTAGTTAAATAAAGGTTCTTTAAAGAGATTCCTTTACGTAATAAATTATGATATAAATGTGCCTACATTTAAGGGGTCAAACTTGAGGAATTATTGTATGTATTTATTCAAAAATCTCTTCAAGCATTTTGTTTGTTTGTTTATATTTTCTAGGCAACCAGCCACTCTTATGAATGCAACTAACTTGCTTCTTCTAAAGCTACCAGTATAGGAGATATGAATTTTCAAATATTTAATATTGATATTGTTATAACTTTCTAACTATTTTGGTTACAAACTTGGGATTTTAAAATAATCTTTGTTCATTTGGGCTAATGAAATGATATTATCGCGATGAAAACACTACTTCCGGTTTATCCGGAAATTGAAAACATCCCTCGTATTGCTGGTATAACATACACATATTCTTACTCTATTTGAAAGGCAGCGAAATTTGCTTTAAAATGATATGAAACAGTCCATAGTTATCTTGAAAGATAAGCGAGATATCTATTTTTAACTTTCAACCTACATATTATGCGTACAGGGTGGCGCATTAGTGTGACAAAGTCCCATATCTCGTTTATTTAAAGAGATACAAAAAAAAATTAAATACAAAAGTTGTAAGATATGTTCTGGTGCATATTCCAAAAATATTTTTAATTATACAGGGTAGATCATAAAAGCTTAGAAGTAATTTTAAATTTTTTTTTAAATAGAAAACCCTATATATTATTACATATTTAGATTCTACATACAATTTTAGGCACATTTTATGTATATTGTCCTATACCTAAGTCTAACCGTTTTTGATAAATTTCAAATTTTTGTCAAAATGACGTTTACAGGCCAAAACATAGGTGGAAATCTTTTCTAAACGAAGCCTTTATCAATTAGTTATGGTTGGTTTCCTTGGAAATGGGGACCTACTCTAATGGGCTGTATTGATATTTTTGTAATACATTCATAAGGGTGATAATGGACAATAAAAAGTAGATTCAAAAACCTATAAAGTCATTTTTTTAATGGAAACCCCTATTTTTTAATTCTATCTTATTTAGCATTAAAAATAAGGGTGACTGTATAAGAGTGTATATTCCAAAAATTGTAGTTTTGAAATAATGACAATTTAACATTTTTTATTGTAAAAGGCTATACGGCTTTCAAGTTTTGTTGTTAGTTGGAAGTGAGGCGAGGCGTGGCATAAAAAATAATAGAAATCACAGAAACGTCTTATTTTTGTCAGTTGATAATTTGTGTGATGCATTAGTGTATTTTATAGCAAATTGATTTAAAACTTGAATTAAAATTGTAAATAATGAATTTTTCGCAAGCCGAGATGGTTGATATGATTTTTGTTTTGGGAGCTAGTGATAAGAATACGCTCTTAGCAAGAAGACTGTATCAACAACGGTTTCCAGAGAGACGGCAACCTGAAAGAAGGGCATTTGAAAAGCTTTTGGAGCGTTTTGAAAGAACTGGCAATGTGTTATATGAAAAAAATACTAGGGAAAAACGTGCACAGACTGAGGAAAATCAATTAAATGTACTATTAACAGTTACCGAAAATCCATATATTGGACAACGACCCATTTCTCAGCAGGTTGGTGTTGAACGACATACGGTACAGCGGATATTGAAGTCTCAAAAAATGCACCCCTATCACATTCAACTACTTCAAGAGTTGGTTCCTGAAGATTATCAAAGACGACTGGAATTTTGTCAATGGGCTCAAAACAAAATAAACCAACAAAGAAATTTTGTTCATTTGATTTTATTTACAGATGAGGCCACATTTCACAGAAATGGAAGTGTAAACAGACACAATTTTCATTACTATTCTACCGAAAATCCACATTTTGTAAGATATACTTCTCAAACTAGATGGTCTTTAAATGTTTGGGGAGGTGTTGTCGGTAATCATGTAATTGGACCATATTTTTTGATCAACGAGTAACAGGGAAGTATACTTAGACTTTCTGCAAAACCATCTACCTAACTCGTCAAGTGCCACAGGATACGCAACAAGAAATGTGGTTTCTTCATGATGGGGCCCCAGTACATCATACAGGTCCGATAATAACTTTTTTAAATGCTAGATATCCAGAATGTTGGATTGGGAGGGGAAGGCCTGTTGCTTCGCCTGCTAGATCCCCAGATCTTACTAAAATGGACTTTAGCATATGGGGGTACGTCAAAGAGCAGGTTTATAAAGTACTGCCTACAACAAAGGAAGACATGAAGATTAGGACTAGAAACTGTTTTCAAAACATTAGTGTTGAAATGTGTAGAAATTTAAGCAGCGAATTTGAGAGACGTATTGCATTGTGTATTCAAGAAAGAGGCGGAGATTTCGAACAACTTATTAGGTAGTACGTATTTGACGTGTTTCTAGTACTTTTATCTGTTTAATTAGTTACAGGTTTAGTTACATTAAAGGTGTTAAGTTTGTAATTAGATTAGGACATAATTTGTTGAATCAAAAAAATATTGTCTTTACTTTAAGTTCGTTTAACAAAATAATTATTTATGTGGGGTTCAATAAATTGTAATATTTCGATCTGAAGTGCTCGATTTTTTTTGTTTCGCCGCTCCCCGCCAATTAACAACAAAACTTGAAAGCCGTATAGCCTTTTTACAATAAAAAAATGTTAAATTGTCATTATTTCAAAAACTACAATTTTTTAGAATATACACTATTATACAAAGTCACCCTTATTTTTAATGCTAAATAAGATAGAATTAAAAAATTGGGGGGTTTCCATTAAAAAAAAATAACTTTATAGGTTTTTTTTAATCTACTTTTTATTGTCCATTTTTGATCACCCTGTATGAATGTATTACAAAAATATCAATACAGCCCATTAGAGTAGGTCCCCATTTCCAAGGAAATCAACCATAACTAATTGATAAAGGCTTCGTTTAGAAAAGATTTCCACCTATGTTTTGGCCTGAAAACGTCATTTTTGACAAAAAATTTGAAATTTGTCAAAAACGGTTAGACATTATACATAAAATGTGTCTAAAATTGTATGTAGAATCTAAATATGTAATAATATATAGGGTTTTATATTTAAAAAAAAATTTAAAATTACTTCTAAGCTTTTATGATCTACCCTGTATAATTAAAAATATTTTTGGAATATGCACCAGAACATATCTTACAACTTTTGTATTTTTTTTGTATCTCTTTAAATAAAGGAGATATGGGACTTTGTCACACTAATGCGCCACCCTGTATGTAGGTATAGAAGGTTATGCAAGCGACTTTCTTTTCACTATCGGCTTATTAGCTCATTTTACAACTTTTGACCAAGTTTCGTCAAGATCGGCCATGATGTCTGGATGTCTCGGGGAGGGGGGTTTATTAGGGTCAATTTTTGGGTTTTCATTAAATATTTCAAAGATATAAAAACACCCCACATATTTTTTAGTATTTTGCCAGAAAGTCCTGTTATGCACTAGCATTCACCTAGTTTTTTTAAGTTAACATCTAGATGTTTACTAACCTCTATCTCACATGAAGTTTTAACCGTCCATCTAACCTAGATTATTGCTTTGGTTTTTATAATGTCGCCTATTTTCGTTAAGAACGCATGAAAAATTATTATTAAAATTATCTCATTTCTTTTAATTTTCACTTTTTAGGTTAGAAGATCGCCGCGTGTTGTTCCATACCAGATGTTTTTCAAATTTAAACGTTTCGACAGACGATTTCATACCCAAAAGCGAAGTATCTTAATAATGAGTGATAATGGTGAAAGTTTGCATTTTAGTACCTATTCATAGTCTTTATTAAACGTATTTTGTGTTAGAAAAAGTAATACGTGTGTATTTACTATTCTTTACACTCTTACAAACAGTATATTGGAAGGTATCAATATTTGTTAGGGGGTGTCCATATTAAAAAATGAAAAAGTGTGTCCCCTCTGTACACTGCTAGGAAAACGACATCTGTGGTAAATTTGCATTTCAAGATTCGCTTTTTTAGTAAAACATTCTGATATCAATGTTTTTTTCCCAAATACATATATATTTGTACATCCCTAGTTTACCATCAATAACCTATAAAGTTTCATTTTTGTAATTTGGGTATTAAAGAAATATTTAAGTGCAGACTTTCTGGCATTCAGTATATAAACAACACCCAGTATTTAATCGTATAGACACAACAAAAAATCAAAAATATCATAATCTAAATTATAAATAAAAGGAAGTCATTCTATTCTTCATTGTTCAACCCACTATTGTCATAATTTAAAATTTGGACCACCTTTTTGTTAGAAGTGGTTTGAATGTTGGGTTATTCAGGTAGTATTAACAAATGAGAGGGCTTATTAGATGAATTTACAATACAACCCATCATCATCTTTTGTGTATCCTGCCGACGTATTATAGATCATCGCAGTACTCGTTTTTTGAATTATACGTTTCAAAACCAGTGGCGTAGATTGCATCACAACACTAAATGTCGAAATCGAAAACTTTATTACGATCTAAATTTTAACACTAGCTATCAAATGTAAAAGTATCAATCTAAAATGACGTGTTAATATAAAAATGTTCATCTTCTATGAGGCGTGCCTATAAAATTTTAATAATGGAACAAATGAATTACTTCCTTTTATATTTGATGCGATAAGAATTAAAAAGTTTTATGGATAAGCTAAAAACATTTTATTACCCGCATTTTTAGCCTGTGGCAACACAGGTGCAAGAAAACCCATTAAAATTATTGTAACTGCACTTTCACAAAGCTACAGAAATGTTAACAACGACAACAAATATTGAGATAATTGTGATTTATTTATTGATTTTTAATTGTAACATTTTCTTCTTTACATTGATTTTAAACAATAATAAGATTAATTTCGATGTTTATACCGACACTTTCTATTACATTTTATTGATTAGCCTCAGTTTTATCTTTGTTAATAGATAACTCGCGGTAGGTCTTTTCTCTAATTGAGCCTTACGTTGTGTTCACTGTCAGCTTGTGCATTCTTAAGTTGAAGATTTTTTTTATAAACATTCCAAGATAAGTGAATCAATAAATTCATCTAAAATACAAAATAGTTTCTGTAAAAAAAAACGTGACAAAACTTGTAAGGGATGACCGACAAAAGAAGCACCTGGGGTTTCAAACAAGCTTCTTTAATAACACCCCTGTATTTTGGCAGACAGTGGCGTACGTCAACTAACTACAAATTTAAATAAAGCTTGATTGTGTTTATAGAAAAGAAAGCCTAAGCAATCCATTTTACGAGTATAAAGAATAATGCTAATCATTTATTTACAATCAATAGCTGAAATGAATCATGTTTTATATCGGAGAATATTTTATTCCTGATTTATAAGCAGGATAGTGAAATAGAGAAATGTCATTTATTTTTCAATTAATTTAAAATAATTATAGCAAAATTTATTAAAATTACGTGATCATACTTATAATCGCCCAATTACTTTGCAAAACACTTAATTCCAATCCAATCAATTTTAGGTTTTTTTGTGATATGCGTTAATTAATTAATTTAATAAATTTAACTTTACAAAAAAAGAGAATTTACAATCTCTGAATATTTTAATTAGGCGATTTCGTTTTTGCTTCTACTCTCTTACTTGTAAACATAATAAACTCTTATATTAATATCATGCGCTCAGCTTTTTTTATATTTTTAATAAGCTGAACGTGTTTGCCATTTGTAAATACTTGGGTACATAAGACCAACTAAATCACTCATAAGTTAATAGTTCATAAATTAAAATATCTGGCGTGAAACAGCAACCTGTAAACCAACACAGTGGAAATTAAAAGAAATGAAATAATTTTAATTATAATATAAACTATGCAACCTCTTTTTCATACGTTCAGAACGAAAACAGGCAACATTGTCAAACCTAAAACAATAATCTATGTCAGAAACTTCATGTCAGATAGAGATTCATAGACATAAATACATGTTAACTTAAAAAAAATCCAACACCTCCCGCTTCTATGAGTTTTCAATAAAACAATTTAACAATTTTTCTTCATGGACTTACAATGCGCTATATTAAGAAACTTTACAAAGAAAAGTTATGTAAAATTAAATTTTCTTTAAAAAACAAATAAATAAAACTTTTTCTTATAAAATTAATCGTTATTCAGACATAGAAAAAATTTAAAAATTATTATTAATTTTATTAAATACATAAATAAAAGTTTACCTCAGTAGGATTCGAACCTACGACCTGTTTTCTAGAGTATCGCTACAACTGCGCACCAAGTTCAAGCCCCAATCGATGCAAATTTTGTCTTTATGTATGTAGAACTGATGTAAATTCTAAATATAAAAGAATTTTTTAATTTTATTTTATTTATTTATGTAGTAGAACTGATGTAAATTCTAAATATAAAAGAATTTACATCAGTTCTCTATAAAGACAAAATTGCATCGATTGGGGCTTGAACCTTGGTGGCGCAGTTGGTAGCGCGGTATTCTAGCAAAGTACAGGTCGTAGGTTCGAATCCTACTCGAGGTAAACTTTTTATTTATGTATTTAATAAAATTAATAATAATTTTTAATTACATATTTACCTTGAACTTATTCGTTCATAACAAAAACTTATAATAATGTAATATTAGTCAAGTTGCTTTGGTATGTGTCAATCCTTGCGATATTGCAGGCTCACATTCCATTAATATAAGTAATTTGACTGTAATCTCATTATATTTAGAATTTACATCAGTTCTACATACATAAAGACAAAATTTGCATCGATTGGGACTTGAACCTTGGTGGCGCAGTTGGTAGCGCGGTACTCTAGCAAAGTACAGGTCGTAGGTTCGAATCTACTCGAGGTAAACTTTTATTTATGTATTTAATAAAATTAATAATAATTTTTAATTACATATTTACCTTGAACTTATTCGTTCATAACAAAAACTTATAATAATTGAAAAAAATTGTACTAACGCTTAAATTCTACCGTAGGACTTTTTTGCCGTTAAATTAAGTACCGTATCAAAAAATTGCATAGACCGTAATTAATCGGTATGTTTAAGCTCTATATCTTGGTATTCTTGTATCTTTGAAATATGCAGATGTTTTAGAAACACTTGATAAAAACTAAAAACCCTAATAAACCCCCTCCAAATGTCACTGGATTTCTCCCAAAATGTAATTACCTCCAAGGGAAATGAAAACAAGCTTAAATACAACATTTCAAGTACGTAGGTGTTTTAGTTCTGGAGTTATCGTGGATACTAGGATACATCTACCCACACAGTCACAGACAGGTATCATAGTCGATCTTGGCGAAACTTGGCCAAAACTTTGTCACGTGTACAAGTGGAAAACGGAGGCAAAGGAGATGGTTCTCTGCTCACCTGTAGATAATGTAGCCAACCGTCTAGCTCAACGGTTCGGGCGGGGTGGAGAGAAGATAGATGTTAAAGCCAGAAGCCAGAAGCCAGAAGCTTCCCTTTATTAGAAACAGGAAACTCTATCCCGACTCCTGGATAGTGATGGTGAAGGAGGCGAGCAGGGAAAACAGGAAAAGAGCACACCAAAGGAAGAGAAATACTGCTGTACTGTAAACCACAGAATATAATGATCGAACCAAAAACAAATATAATTATGAGTGTGGAACTACTTAGTCCACCCAAAAAGGTATATTAAAAAAAGAAAATGCTACAATATTCAAACAAAATCTTCGGTAAAACCTAGAAATAAAAATCTGACTTTAAATACATAAAAGGTTGGTCACTACGGTTATTACCTACACAAAAAGAAATAATTGATAACGTTCGCAAGTTGAGCAGGTTCGTTAATTTTGAACCCCAGGAGTAATTAATTTTTAATCTAAACATAAAAGTTAAGTGTTTCTTTTTCTACTATCAAAGACTTTCATTTGTGTTGAACTGAAAGAAGGACATACATAAATAACGCTCACACAGCGTTCGACAATACTTAACCTTTAATAAAATTTACTTGCTGTAGTTGTACAACATTCAGAGAAACCGTTATACCTTTAAAATATACTCAACCATGTACAAGTTGTCTTTCGGAAGAACAGTTCAGTTTGCCCAAATTAGGTATCTAATAAACAAAGCAAAGCAACAGAAAAGAAGAGCTAACGCTGGCAACTGAACGTTCCTCAAAAGGTTAAATATAAGTAGTAAGATAAAAAAAACCATCGCAAAAGGGACTGTACTTAATTCGTTCCAATATTTCAGGAATCACCCCGTATTTACTAAATAAATTCACAGTTATGACGCAAACAAATGCGCCAAAAAACAAATTACATGTAAATGACCTTTGAACAAGGTGGTAGCTAAAACCAAGAAAAAGGAAAGAGTATTTATAATACAGAAGTTGTTATGACGTTAGTTCTATCGCGCAACTCAACAATCGAGAATGGTTTGTGCGCAGCGTGCTACTCGTAAAAAAAAACAAAATGGTAGTTACTTGCAACTAGTAAGGGTATGGTTCCAAATTTATCAAATATTAAAATTAGCAGTGATTATTATCAGTTGAAACGCTTCCAAGAACACTTAAATGTAAGTTCAGCAACAATTATAGCATTTTGTCAAATGTTATTAAATACCAATAGATGTAATCTTGATCAATTACATTGACCTGCACAGTGTGGACTTCATATAAAGTAAGTATGACAATATTGAAATTATACTAGTTGATTATGCAAAAATTATATTATAGCGAGTAGTGCTTTAATGAAATCACTGTCGAGTAATTTCGCATAAAGAGATGATAAGGTATGTATTTAAGTACATGTGGTAGATAACGATAACACTCTGACCTTATAGGGTGTAAAGAGTTACCCTTAAGTTACAGTACTAAAGTTGGTGTAGACGAATCCAAACGAGCATGAAGAATCAGTGGAACTTCCACGAAGAAGGAGTATAGAACATAACGTGCTTTACCTTCTTTCAGTACTAACCGATAAATTATCGGCATTAAGAGGTAACCAGTAAATACTAAACCATTAAATTGCAGCATTAAGGGCTAATCAGTAAATACTAAACTATTAAACTCCCTTTGATTGACGGGCACATGAATATGGTACGGAACGTTTTCCAGTAGTCGATCAAAAGATTCAGTGGCTGTGTATAGATTGTACGCCTTCAATCGCCAAATTTTACGATGAAAATTTCTTTAAAACCGCAGTTACAGCGAGCAACAAAATCGGTACAGAAAATGTAGAAAAGACCAAATATGCTTTGTTGTAATTATTTCTTCTGAATTACATCCATAAGATCGTTTCGAGAAATTTTCCAGAAGAATCTTAAAATTTACAGATTTCTTTTGTATCGATAAATCAAATAAAGAAAATTTAAAGTTATTGTACTTTATAGTTCTACTATCCCGTCATCTAGCGAGAGTTTTATACACTAGCAATTATATTTTTTTAAATAGTTAAGTACCAATGTTAGATTATGCCATTGGAATATAGAAAGCGTAAATATATACGTTTCGTACAATCAAATTTTATACATTCACTTTCACGATTGAGCCCGTTACAACTGAGCTAATAAGCCGACTTAGCAATAGTAAAAGAAGAGTCGATTGCAACCTATACCTATACGTAGATTGGAAGGTAAAACTTTGAAGTAACGCTTAAATTCTACCTTAGGAATTGTTTGCCGCTAAATTACGTATTATATCAAAAAGGGCAGAGCACATAATTAATCGATATGATTAAGACCTATTTGCTAGTATTTTTATCTTTGAAATGCACAATTGTTTCAGAAATAATTGATAACAACCAAGAACTGCTAGAAATAAACCCCACTATCCGCAGCTGAATATCTCCTAAAATCTAATAAACTCTAGGAGAAATGAAAAGAAGTTTAAATACGGAATTCGATTTACGAACGTCTTGTTCGGGAGTTATCGTGACACACACACACACGCATGCACGCACACACACACACACGAACGCGGACGCGGACGCAGTCGCAAACGCAGACCCAGACGCAGACGCGTATATATATATATATATATATATATATATATATATATATATATATATAAACAGTTGAGTTGGCACAGTTATTAACCACCTGAGTTGGCTTAAATATTTTCGCCATTAAATTTGTGTACAAAGATTGAGCATCCATCGATCAAGTACCAAAAGGGTCAATTGCACGAGTAATGCCTTATCCCTGTGCGGATTAAGGTAATTGCTTACCTAAGTTTAATTTTTTTGTTGGTGATAACAATAAAGTTGTTCTATTTGTATTTGTTTGGACGCATGAATACGTTCTCTTTTGTGTATAGTTTTGCACAAAAGCCCTTTAGGCGATTAAGGTAAAGTATACATTCCAGTGTTATCGTATCATTACCCACTGTACGTTATTTTTATTTTATTTTGGATACTGTAAACCAAAATTGATATGAAAATTTATCCTTTCGACGTTACTATTATTCTTTTTTAGCGTTAATAAAAAATAAGGGCACTTAAGGTAGATGATTGTGGGAATTTGGCCCTGGGAAGAGACATCGAATTAACTAATAGATTTTACGTAAGAAAGATTGGGCTTTACTCCCTTCCGGAAGTAAATTTAATGTGTTTTGACAGATGTATCAAGATACCTAACGAATTTTAGTGTATTATTTCGTTATTGAGTGAAACATTATTTGTGCCTTCATACCATTTTCGCGGCGTTATTATTTACGGATATTCAACTTAAAAGATACGATGTTTTGATTACGTTGAAATAACTGAGCTGTTTGTTTTTGATTTTATGGAAATTCTGATTTTCACAACCTTACAGTGGCAGCGTTATTATTTTTTTATGATTTTAATGAAATAACTTGTCAGGGACTTCTCTGTTAGATTATTTGCTGTGTCTGTACAATTTTATTTTAAGACATTAAGCTTCGTTTCGATTTAACGTAACGTAAAGTGGAGTAAATAAGGTTGATAACCGATCACCTGGTCTATGGTCTATTAGCACGTCGTTTTATTGAGATTACGTGCAAATATTGTGAAGTTTTTCAGGAAACGGCGGACCAAGACTTAATTTGCTGATTAACCTGGTTATGCGACGTTGAGGTAAGCAAGTTTTATTTTTGTTTGGAGCTTAGCTGTCAATTTCTCACATATAGGTACTTAGACCACGATATTGTCCATTCAAAACGATGTGGCGCCCATTCGATTATTCTATTTTGTTTTATTTATGACTTACCCTATTATATCTTTATTCCACTGAGCCACAGGCCCCTTCCTTATCTGCTGTTTTCGCGCGTAACGTTAGAACAGTCTATCGATAAATGTGCTATATCTTGCAATAATAGTAGATTCTAATGATAAAGATCTTTATCGCAAAAAATATTATTTCTTATCAATCCACGCTATTTTATTCCTTATGGCGTGTTTACATGGGAAGCGGAGGAAAAAGGAAAGGGCTCTCTACTCACCTACAGATAACACAGAAACTGTCCAGCTCGGAACGGTTCGGGTCAAGAAACGTTCCGGTGAAAAAAATAGGCATCAGAAGTCGCTCCCCAAAAGAAAACTTACCGTGAATAGGAAGTAAATTAAAGGAAAGAAGAGAAAAGGGGGAAGAGAATAAGAAAAGAAGTTGTAGTGTAACGCACAAAAGTAATTTTTAAAATATTTAAAATAAGGGCAGATACAAAATCTGCAAAACGAAATAAACTGAAGTGAAATCCTTGTTTCTTTTTATATACCAATATAAATAATATAATATAATAATTTATGCATACCAGATACGGTTAACGCACAGATAGACCCAAAATGAAATTAGTAGCAACGTTCGCAAGTATAGTGGGTTTTTACATCAAACCTAAAAGAAAGTTGTTATTTATAATTAATTACTTTAAAAGCTTAACTTTCGGAAATAAAAGAAAAACATAATTACGTTAGAAAAGCGCGTTAATAACCAAAACTTATTCAAAAATACACTTGCTGTGGTTTCACAACACCCCAAAAATTATATCAAAGTTAAAATATTTGTTATTCATGAATTAATTACCAAATTTTTGTCGGAAGGACAATTTAGTTGCACTAGATACTAGAAAAAAAAAAGAAAACGAGAAACCGGCATCCCACCAAAGTTAAATATAAATACAGTAAAAGTAGAATGTTAAGTGAAAATACATATATAATAGGCCAAAAAGAAATTTACAGGTAAATGTAGGTAAATAGTTTTGAAGTTTACAAGTAAATGGGCACATTGAAATATACGGAAAAGTTAGAGTTATAGTTAAAACGCGAATTTAATTTAAAAAAAAAGGAAGGAAACCAATTAATATTTATTATAGTGAAGCAGCTACTGTCCTGCAACTCGGTAATCAAACGGGTTTGTGCGCAATTGACCTACTGTTCGTTATTAAATGGACGCTATCTTGAAGTTAATATAGGTGTGGTCCACAATTTACCAAAGACGATCACTTAAATACAAATCAAACTAATAATTAAAAAATTTGTGCAGCAACAGTAGTTTATAGCAGTGTGTAATTTTACCAACCACGCTCAGTTGAGGAAGTACATTAATCGTATGTAAAGTATACTGTTTTTCATTGCAAGGTTAAACAACGCGAATTAGAAGATCTCGCTTTTAGTAGTTAAATACGAGGTTTTTATAGCATAAAAATTAGGGAATAGTGACAATAAAATAAGACTATGGTCGAAGGAAGTGGCGAATAGTGGTAGCGAAAAGACGATTATTACAGGCAAAGAGACGATTATGGAGGTAAAAGAATTACAATATCGGAAATTTATTCAAATAATTTGCAATTTTCTTTTATTTGTATACGATAATAAGATATCGTGGTGACCTTTGATCCGTATATTTATATTTACATTCATACAAATAGTAATTGTAATAGTGAAATTTATCCATATAATTGGAAGTACATAAAATTACTGAATTGAGGATGAGTAAAAAATACGGAAAGAAAGGTAGATAAAATCAAGAGAAGAAGGGAATGAATAAAAGGGAAAGGAAAGAAGAGGAAGCGGAACGGCAAAGAGTATTTGGAAAAGGGAAGAAGATAATAAGATCGCCAGGCATAAAAAAGGCAGAGGAGGAAAAAAGTGGTAATAGCGCAACAGTGTTAATTGGTATGAGGAAGCTGATGGAAAAAAATATAAAGCGACTAAGGAACGACATCAAATGAAAGAACAAATGGAAGAAAGGGAAAAGGAATGGAAGGTGGAAAAACAAGAATTGATAGAGAGATCAGAAAAATTAGAAAGAAAAGTAGCCGATGAGAAGAGAAGGAAAAGGAAGAATAACATCGTGATAAAGAGGTGGAGAGACCAAAGAGAGAGGGGGAGTACACGTATATAGGAGCAAGGGGAGAATCAATAATAGATTATGTAATTACGAATGCTGAGGCTGAGGAAAAGATGAAGACATTTAGGGTAGGGGAGAGGGTTGAATCAGACCACCAACTCCTGAAAATGATAATGGAAGGACGAGAAAGAGAAGAGTGCAGAGAAGAAACGGAATATACAATTAAGAAGATCTGGACAGAAGAGAGTATAAAGAGGTACAAAGAAAAAATGGGAAAAATAAGATGGGAAGGTAATGGAGTGCAAGAAAGTGTGGAAGAAATGAGAGAGCGAGAATGGAGGAAGCAACGGAAAAAGTCAAGTTGACAAGATGGAGGGGGGAGAAAATAGGGTGGAGAAGATGGTGGGATAAAGAATGTAAGGAGGCCAATAGGATAGTAAGAAGAATACTAAGATGGTGGAGAACAGGAAAGCTAAAGAAGAATAATATAAAGAAGCAATAAAGATGCGAAAGTAAAGAAACAGGAAGATGAAGGAGATAAAAACAAGACGTATGGAAATTTTAATGAAAGAAAACCGGAGAAAGACACAAACCGGAATGCAAATAAAAGAATGGAGAGGTATTTCAGAGACGCTCTGGAGGAGAGCAAATACAGGACGAAGAAGGAAGACAAAGTAACAAAAGACACGAGATAGGGAAAAGAAGAAGGAATAAAGAAGAGGAAGTACAAGAGGCAACAAGAAGGTAAAAAGGAAAGCGGCAAGAGAAGATGAGATGCAAGGTGAGGGTGGATATACGGAGGAGGCAAGGTGACGAAAAGGATGACGGAAGTAATGAACAAAGTATGGAGAGGAGAGGATTCCCGGAGAGGTGGAGGCAAGGACATATTTGCCCAGTGTACAAAGAAGGAGACAAGAATCAGATGACGAATTACAGGAGAATTACAATGCTAAACACGCCTACAAAATATATGCGAACGTTCTAGAAGAAAGGTTAAAGAAGGAGGTGGAAGAAAAGAAGTTGTTACTAGATGGACAGGCAGGATCCAGGAAAGGAGGAAGAACGGCGGATAACGTATACATATTGAAGCACATGAAAAACTAGGAATTAGGGAAGAAAAGATGTAAAATGGTAGCGGTATTCGTAGACATAACAGCGGCATTCGATAGGGTGAACAGGCAAAAGTTGTGGGAGTGCATGGGGAAAAAAGATAAGCGAAAGTATAGAAGAAATGTATGAAGAAACGAGGAACAGGGTGAGAGTAAATGGGAACTGAGCGAACGATTTGTAACAAGAATGCCCACCGAGCCCAAGCCTGTTAGCGGTATATACTGGAGACCTGGAGGAGACATTAAGGGAACAACAAGAGGGAGGCCTGGTGGTGAGAACATGTAAGTGTGGACGCTGGCATACACGGATGATATAGTGTTATTAGCAAGGGCGGAAAAAGAAATGAAGGGATGTTAAAAACGTTGGACAGATATTTGAAAAGGAAAGATCTGGAAGTGAATGGGAGCTAAAGTAATGGTATGGAGAAAGGGGCGGAAAAAGGAAAAGGAGGAATAGAAATGGAGGTATGAGGAGATACAGCAAGTAAAGGAATTCACATACCTGGGATACACTATGAAACAAGACAATAAAGATGGGGAACATACAAAAAGCGAGTGTGAAAAGGCAATAACAAATAGGGTAAGTGTGGAGTGTAGGGAAAGACACAGAATGGACATAAAGAAAAGAAAATTATTATTTGAGAAATTGATAAAGGTGTGGTACTGTACTGGGCGGAAGTGTGGGGTGGAAGAGTACAAAGATATAGAGGGTTGCAAGAAAAATACTGGAGGTGGATACTGGGAGTGAGAGAAATACTAGGATACATCATTAGAGAGAAGATGAAAGTAGGGAAAATAAGTGGAGGCGGGAAATATAGCAGTAAAGTACGAGGAGGAATTAATAGAAGAACAGTGTAAAATCCTGCAAGAATGTTGGAAAGAAAGAAGAGAAGGAAGAATATAATATGGACAAGAAGTCAGGAAAGGATATTACGAAAGAAACCGATATGAAAAGAGGAAGTGGAAAGACTAAGAAGGGAAGGAATGAACGTGAGAGAGGACATAATTGGAAGGAATAGATATGTGCTAAAGCAGGAAAGATGGTCGAAGGTAAAAGAAGGAAAATACAATGTAAACTACAGGAATATTAAGGAAGACGGTATACCAAGATATTTGAATGGGAAAGGAGTAGGGAAAGACTGAAAATGATAGCGAGATTTAGATGTGGAAACGAAGAGAGGAAACAGGTACTGGAGAAGGGACGAAAAAGAACATGTAGGCTGTTACATTCGTTACTTTTGCTGTACGATTAAGTAAATTTTGCGATCTATTAAAGCTAATGGATTACTTGTAGTTCTTTGAACTTTCTATTTTCTAAAAATAATGACATTTCTCTAAGCTTATCTCTGTAGTTTCTTGAATATATTACGCTTCACAATTCAAAACTTTTCTGTAGTGGTTGGGTAAACTTTTGATGGTCACTTATAAGTTACATTTCAACTTCATGTGTTGGGAGTCACTGGTATATATCGGTTTGACATCCGGATATTTGACTTTTACTTTCACTTCCTGTCTGTTCGTTGATGAAAGAAAAGCCATTTTGTTGTTTCCTGAAAGAAACATGTAAATTGCTGGACTTTATTTAACCAGCGATGGTTATCGGTTTTATATTTTCTTTAATTTTATGTGGATACAAACGATTTGTATCGGATATATATATATATATATATATATATATATATATATATATATATATATATATATATATATATATATATATATATATAGGAAATACTAAAAGCAGACAATCGATCTGGTTCGATTTAAGAACTAAATCCAGTAAGAAAATTATTAAAGCAAGTAGCTAAAGGGGTTAGACAAATTTCTCTGTAACCACGAAGTTGTTTTTACACTTTAGATTCGCTGGTAAGAATGTAACAATCTACTTTAACGGTTGCTAGCTTTATTTTTATTTTAGGGAAAGCAATTACTATTTAGCTGTTCGAGACAATTATCAGCTGTTCTCGTACTCGTACTTAACTGAATCCATTTCTGAACGTTACAATTAATACTTTTCTGATTCTCTACCCATTGAAGGTAAGATTGATATTCATGCTTTCATTTGGCTGTATGTATTTAATTTTAGAAGTACTTTTTGTATGCCATATAATATACTTTTCGTACACCATCTAAATATACTTGTATGCTATATAAATATGGATATAGGTACGCTGTAGTACATTTGTATATAATTCGTACATAGTTGTACATACCGGCATTTCGCTGATGAAGTGTGTTACTTATCACATAATTAGCAAGAGATTTGACTTCAAGAGTGGAACACCTGTGAAATACTTGAAATTATAACTTTCCGACAGGCTGGGACATGAAAGATAAGTTATAAATCGCTCATATTCGGGGTCTTTTGTATACCTTAATTATTTGATTAATCTGTGACCAATCCTATAAGTTGTCTAGACCTATGTACATGTTTGTGATAAAACTTTAAGTGCTATTGCACAAATTTTTGCGCTTTTACATGAAATTGCTTTGGGTAAATTTTTGGGCATAAAATTACCATGCCTATTGGTAATCTATGTATTTAAACACAGTTTTGTAGAAACTGTGTAACTGGATGCATTCAGCTCAACAGATTCTAGTTAAAGATTTTATAAACCACCTGATCATTTCTGTTATATTTTGTTACTGCAAGTTATTCATAGCAATTGTATTATTATTATAATCTTTTATTCAATGTGTCTTTACAACTTGGGGAACGCTTAAGTTACCTGTTTACTGTATTTTATCAAAGACTATAATCCTATGTTTTAGCATAAGTTAGCTTTGAAATTCTGTATATTACTTTGCCATTTTGGATGTAAATTTAACTTGATTTCATTATCTAAATTCTAGTATTAGACCCTTTGGGTGGCTTGCTATATTGTGTACTTAAGAGCACAAATATAATATGTATTATCTCTGTGGTTAACGATTTGTGTAACACAATTGAATTAATTATTTATTTAGGGAATTATCTCCCTTTTACTTTTGGGAATATAAATTAAATTATATGTGTGTACATACAAATGTAAACTATATACTGCCATTATTTGTAATTAATACACCGCTTTTGTTTTGGGGACTTTCTGCTTTACAACTACTTTTCCTAGTGCTCAGATCCTTTCACATATTCGTTGCTTGGCTAGAAAAGTGGCAAATGATCTATTTATCTAGGGCTGGCTGATTTATCGTTCTAACTGGCACCCTCTTCTCTCTTAAGCTTACAGATACCATCTGCATCACTGTAGAACCCCTCCACCTCTACCGTGACCGAGCTACCGGCAGTCCTGTAAAGGTATCTCCTCTGTTGGGGTAAGTTTTGAGTACAAAGTTGAAGTTTGCACGTAACGAGGCTGTGCGGAGAAGAGATAGAGTAGATTAAGCACATGCTGCAAGAAAGCAGGGAATTAAAGGAGGAGAGAACGGTGGAGGAGATACTAGAAGAAGGAGGAAGGAGCAGTGGATGCAAAACATGGAACAGAAGAAGACAGTTAAGAAGAGAAGAAAAGAGAAGAAGTTAGTGTAAGTAAAGTAAGGAAAGGAGAGACTGTAAAAGTGCAAATAGAGATGGAAAATGTAAAAAGCAAAACGCAAGCACTTTGCAAAATCTTTTGTAAATTATGCAAATAATGTATTAGTAGTAGTGTACTGTAGTTACACTAAGTTATTCAAAGACTTTCATTCCTAGAGAGTAGCACGTTACTTAAACTCTTGTAGAGCAGATGCACCGCTTGTAGCACGTACAGCGAGAACATAGTAATTTAGTCCATGCGAAAATAATAAAAGTTCTGACCTTTGGTAGAAACTGTTACCCAATTGTTGGTATCCTATTGAAGTTAGTGTAGACGAACCAAATCGGCACGAGGGTATTCGTAGAACGTCCAATGAATGGATGTAAATTTAAGTAAAGTTCCTGGTTACCAATATCGAACAGGTGCGATTTAAATCCAGCAGTAACACAACTTTTATAGCAGACAAGTAGTCACGATTGCATAAATATAAAAGGAAAATTTGATGCGAAAAGGAAAGGTACGTAAGTATTATATAAGGCGAAATTAACATCAATTACCCTGATATTTTAGGCGGACTTACTGAAGTGGCACAAAATGCCTTCTGCTAGTCGATCGTGAGATCCGTGATTTGTTTATGGTTGTACGCTTTCAGTGGCTAATAAAGAAATTTAGGAATTAATAGCAAAAAGAAAGATCCACGGAACAGATTACCCTTTTACGATGAAAAACTCCTTTATATCCGCAATATTCTTGCGAGTAACAAGTAATTTGGAATAGTAATTTTCAGAAAAGCCCAAGTAAGTCTTGTTACAGTTAATTCTTTCAATTTATATCAGAAAAATTTTCGATTTAGCAATTTTAGAAGAGATCAGAAATTTCCATAGCGTCGTAAAATGGCGGCCGCAAAGAAGGGCACGAGAAATATAGTACGTTTTTCAAAACGAAAATTGTTAAAATTGGTTCTTTTGTCATCGGTTGATATTGAATAAAATAGCTATTGTGGTTGAATGTCTAACCTCGCCCTCTAACGGGAGTTTCATGAACTTACACAGTTATCTGTTATTGAGTAGGTCTAAACCGTTGGAGATTCAAACAATCGCCCATAGGTGACGTAAATATATACTTTCGTTCAATAAAATTATAATTCGTTTTATTTACAGAATAACAGAATATAAGGACATTAATTTTAATAAAGGAATTTCCAATACAATGTGTAGCTTGGTCTATTCATTAAGTTTTCACAACGTGAAATATTTGTGCAGAAATATGTTTAGCACGTTACATCCTACATATCAAAATTCCATCAATTGCGCAAAATTTTTAAAACCAGCCGCAGAACCTTTTTGGAGACATAATCTTTTCCATTCACCTGAGAATCATTTCCACTTCATACCTGACCGTTAACTTGCTATTGCTATATCGAAAAACATCACAGTCCGCAATTCAATTACATCATCAGTACATGGTCGCCCGTCTCAAGATGCCAAAACTGTGCAAACGGTACGTGCATACAGATTACACGCTGCTTCCAACATAAACCTATTTAGAAAGAAGCTCGTAGGTTTTCGAGCCATGTGTTTTGTTCCTTACTTGCAAGCGTTAGTCAACTAACATAGAAGAGACCTTTCCTTTTCCGAGTTATAGGTGTGAAACCGCACGACTCAAGAATTCTCCTTCTCCGAGTCTTTTCGTTGACTCACAAAAATTTTCTGATTGTCCAAATACACGCATTTATATAAAACACCGAAAACACATATTTTGAGATTCACCCTCTATATACATAAAACATTTTATTTCCTGCTTATTTATTTACTTATAAAACCAATTCTAGTTTTTCATTTATATTAAATCATTATCTTTCTTTATTATAAATTCGGTTGCCGAAAATCATAAAGATCCTCGAGACAAACCCAGAGTGAATATTACGTCGATCACGAGAGTACAGGCGTAGCAGATTTCGAAAGTGGCGGTTCATGCAATAGAAAGTGCGATTAACAAAAGAAAGATAGTGTTTTAGGAATGAAATGACGAGTCCGAAACCTCGCATGAATTTGTGGAAGCGAAAAGGGTATGAGTAGTAGTGAGGCACTTGCGCCGCCATCTTGGATTTTGACGTCACAAGACCGCCCACGTGGGGACCGGTTTTCCACCCTTATTTTTACTCGCTTACGTGTAGGACGTGTTTTTCACCCTATTTTTACATGCCCACGTGGAGACCATATTTTCCACCTTATTTTTAAACGCTTACGTGTAGGACGTGTATTTTCACCTATTTTTGCACATCCACGTGTGAGACCGCATTTTCAACCCTTATTTTTATATACCCACTGTGAGACAGGATTTTCAACACCTATTTTACCCGCTTACGTATATAACGTGTATTTTCACCTATTTTTACACACCACGTGTGAGACCGTATTTTCTACCCTAATTATTTTTTACTCGCTTACGTGAAGGACCGTATTACCTTATTTTTATTATTTCTTTTGGGGGGTTAAACCTCATGGCTGTATTAAGGACCTTTTGACACCTAAGACTTTTGCTAACGTGAGGACAGGGGTGGGGGCTGGTCTTGGCTTAGAACTGTATTTAGGGCTGGAGCTTAGGGCTGGGGCTGGAGCTAGGGATAAGTCTTAGGGTTATTTGGTGGTATTAAGGACCTTCTGGCTATATTAAGAACAGGGCCCCTGGAGGTTAGGCAAATGCACACGCATACAATGTTGGAAATTGCATAATTAATAAGATATTATTATTGAAATTATCGACCCTATTGCTTTTAAAATGGCCACATGCTAATGGATGATCTTTTACCTAAAATGTTGTATTTCTAATAAGGAGGTTCTTGTGCGACACGTGTAGGGCTTCGCAACTTGTTCTCCGGCCTTCGCTGGCTTTGAGTAAAAATTGATTTTAGTGCCATCTAGCGGCGTAAAGACTAATGAACATTTTCTATAACAGAAGCTGATAATGCACACCTCTCTGTCAAAAAAAGCTGATTAAACATAACTCCACGGCCAGGTATAGCAAGCAACGCTCAATTATAGCTCTTAGTCAACACAATAGGGCCTACAACAACTACATACAATCGACTACCACTGCTTTGCACGAGGATCAAACGAAAAACACGCACGCACCCACGTAAGCACACGTTCGCACGCACAGCACGCAAGCTCGCACGTATTTATTTATGATAAGATCAGGCTTGCATGTAAAGTAATATAGAGGTGAAACTAACTAGCTAATGTGTTTTGCTGCTACACGTATCACAGTATTGAAGATTCGGTTTATGTATTAGAAAAACGTACTACAGCTTCGAAACAGAGTGCAGATAAAAATTGAAGAAAGTGAATACGGTACAGCTTCGGCGAGCAGACTTAAAGGTTTTAAGTGTGACAGCATTCCCAGAGCAGCGTTGAAACCATTTAATTTAGAGCTAACCTCGTGTCCATGTAATAATGTCTGATAAACTATTAGGGTTATTAGTTTTGCTTTATAGGTTACAATATAATCGTTCAAGGTGTAGGTGATGAGGAGATTGTATCTCAAAATCTCGTTTGCTCTCGTGAGATGTGTATAGCTTTTCTTAAAAAATACCTGCGAGGCTGTCTCATTCAAAAATCTCATGCAAAAAACATCAATAATCGTTAGCAATGTAGTTGTATCCGATATTATGCTTACTTAATGTATCACTAGTATAGCTTTTTGATATCGAGAGAAGAAGCGAGATTTCGAACGGTTGTAGTATTTCCAGAGCTCTATCGAAATCAATTAAATTTAAGAATAATCCCATCTCTATGTAATAATAGATGTAGTATAAAGTTACATATTTTAAGTATTTAATATGTAATCACTGTATAATGAGTTTTATTATTATGATGCAACATTAGTGGTATTAGACGTTTTAAAATATTTGTGTTTTGAATGTAAATTTTTTGTAAGTACAACATAATTATTAAATACGAATTCAGGTTTTCTGTATTACTTTCTAAATAGTTAATGTACGTATGTAATCAGTGTTTTATATTCAGCCATTCACAAAAGCGTGTTTTAGTGAGGTACGTTGTATAAAAATTCAGTTTAGCATATGACAACTTCTAAAGGTGAGCGTATTATTTTTAATCTATGTTTTTTACCTGATATTGCTAACAAAAATGCCGATAAAGATTTTTAAAATGTATTATCATGCTTATAGGATAATGTCATAAGATCCACTCTACAAAATAGTAAGTACGCACGGTTTTTAAACTTATAGTTATTGTTAATTCACCTACATAATAATAAACCATTAAAACCTTTTGCCTTTTATTTCCGTTATACCAACCTGGTATTCTTAAAAACTGTTAATTTTAATTTAACTCTATGTTATATATAAGTAATTATTACTTTTTAATGGGTTTTACAGCTGTTAATGAACACGTTACAATGAAATAGTTTTGTGTGTATGTAATTAAACATGCAAATAAATCAGATATGATGTTCCTAATGTATAGGTGGTGGCTGTTTAGAGGATCTACCTATACATAAAGCATCATTCCATTAGGGTAGAAATTATTTATTATTTCACGTCATATTTAATTAAACTTGAATGTATTCAGTTTCAGCTGTAATCTGATTTCCGCAAAACTGTACGACATAATTTCGGTTGGTTGGTTGAGATTGATCTGGTGATCGAGCGTGCTTTGTTTGAGATTGATTAATTAATTGAATTGTTTGTGTGTGTGTGTGTGTGTGTGTGTGTGTGTGTGTGTGTGTGTGTGTGTGTGTGTGTGTGTGTGTGTGTGTGTGTGTGTGTGTGTGTGTGTGTGTGTGTGTGTGTGTGTGTGTGTGTGAGAAAGAGAGAGGGGGGAGGAAGAAACAAGATAGAGTAAGAGAGAGAGGTGTGCATTATCAGCTTCTGTTATAGAAAATGTTCATTAGTCTTTACGCCGCTAGATGGCACTAAAATAAAATCAATTTTTACTCAAAGGGGCCAGGGGCGAAGGCCGAGAACAAGTTGCGAATCCTACACGTGTCGCACAAGAACCTCCTTATTAGAAATACAACATTTTAGGTAAAAGATCATCCATTAGCATGTGGCCATTTTAAAGCAATAGGGTCGATAATTTCAATAATAATATCTTATTAATTATGCAATTTCCAACATTGTATGCGTGTGCATTTGCCTAACCTCCAGGGGCCCTGTTCTTAATATAGCCAGAAGGTCCTTAATACCACCAAATAACCCTAAGACTTATCCTAGCTCCAGCCCCAGCCCTAAGCTCCAGCCCTAAATACTGTTCTAAGCCAAGACCAGCCCACCCTGTCCTCACGTTAGCAAAAGTCCTAGGTGTCAAAAGGTCCTTAATACAGCCATGAGATTTACCCCCCCAAAAGAAATAATAAAAATAAGGTAATACGGTCCTTCACGTAAGCGAGTAAAAAATAATTAGGGTAGAAAATACGGTCTCACATGTGGGTGTGTAAAAAATAGGGGTGAAAATACACGTCATATACGTAAGCGGGTAAAAATAGGTGTTGAAAATCCGGTCTCACACGTGGGTATATAAAAATAAGGGTTGAAAATGCGGTCTCACACGTGGATGTGCAAAAATAGGGGTGAAAATACACGTCCTACACGTAAGCGTTTAAATGTAAGGGTGGAAAATATGGTCTCCACGTGGGCATGTAAAATAGGGTGAAAAACACGTCCTACACGTAAGCGAGTAAAAATAAGGGTGGAAAAACCGGTCCCCACGTGGGCGGTCTTGTGACGTCAAAATCCAAGATGGCGGCGCAAGTGCCTCACTACTACTGGTATGCAAAGATAGGACGATGTGGGAAATATTTTCACCATAAAATGCAAAATACGGTCTCTGCTTACCTCGTCAGGGTATGTCATGGTGGGTATGTGTTAAATTTTTGAGGTAAGAGTGAAAAGGGTTCTACAATTTATAAATTAGAATCTATTCTTTAGTGTCTTTTTGATAGAAAAATACAGTTTGTACTAGCATCATTTCCGACCTTTGTGGGTCATAAGCGGTTATTTTAATTTCAGTATAGGTAAGCAGCTGAATTACAATTTGTAAGTCATTTTTACAAGCCTCCCGGGGCTCAATTAATTACTTTAAGCAAATAAATAAATAAGGCTATAAAACATTTTCCATTTGCATTTACAATATGTACGTTGTGACGCTCAAACGGATGTCATAATGTTTAACTTTAAAGAACCATATTTCTTTCTATGTTTGTATCTAAACTAACGAAATGTAACGCATTTATTTAAAATTCTTAAAATTTATGTCATATATTCAATTGCCTTAGATCTTGTTTTGTTCTTCAGTTACTTCTTAAGTTTTATAGATTTGTTTCTTCTTTTAATATTGTATTTACACCATTAATCAAGAATTTATTTTTATTGTATTATTACTACCTTCATCCGCTAAACCTCGTATAATTTTGGTGAATCAATGTCACTTACAAAAACACAAGCACAATAAATAAACGATAGATTACCATCTGGGTATTTTCTTCACCCGTGCACAGCGGAAATCGATCTGAATGTAGTCAGCCTCCTCGGTGACGTTCTCGGTGGAAACTCTTATTTGGCAACAACAGTAGCTATTCCCATACGAAAATTCACGAACGTTATGTTCTTAAGTAGTTGGATGACGAAGTCATAAAATTTATATACACGAAATTGACAGTTCTGGTGACATTAACTATTGCACCTGGTATTATTTACACGTATTACTATAAATGGGGTATATTTATTTACACCACATCTTCTCATTAAATATTTACAAACGTTACTATAGACAGTGAGTCATTAGCCTGTTAAGGTTGGCTTACATTATACGCGATGGCTGGTGTGCTTCTACAACAACTATTATTCGGTAATGTCAATCCGCAAAAAGCGTTAATTAATTCATTAATAGGATGCACTCGAAAGAACACAACGCCCTTCACGAAACTCGTAACCGGCCCCCCAAAGGTCCGATAAATAGATATGATCCCTGGAGAGTTGAACCACTAAGGTATCCAACAGGTTTCTGGGCATTCTAACCACTCTCATGAAAAGTTCACGTTCCCCAGGTCCGGTACCGCACAAACACCAATTGACGCGTAAGCCAGCGTGCTTCATTCGAAGACGTCCAAAATCAGATTCTGCAATTAATCGCAAAAACGAAACTTCTTTTCCATTTGCACTCATATCATCTCTACTATTGCGTCATATTTTTTTAATATCACGCTTTCACAAGGAAACTGTATAAACAGCTTTCAGTGACCAACGAAATTAACGCACTTACGAACACATGCACTTCATTTCTGCCTTAGAACATATTGTAGTTGATGCCTCCATGATAATCCTCAACCAAACACGAATCGGCCAACTTTATATCAAAAGCCTCCCAAACGTGCCTCAAACTGACGTTAACAGAAACTTGATACAAAAGTAACTTAGAATTTATATCTCATATTTTTCCAAACTCTGTTGTAATTTCACTCAACAACAAATTGCGCTTTTAATTTTAAACCTTGGAAAGTTTGCATGGTATTTACGATTTCAACTAAATTAATCCTAACAAAGAAATCCATTTTAAATTCACTACGAAAATTTTAATTCAATCAATAGCAAAAGATACACATTACTCATTAATTTATTTTCATTTCAATATCATAAAAAATAACAAATTCAATAGCGTGAAAAAGATACGGCACTAAAACAACCCTATACAACAATTATGTTTTGTGTAATAATTAAGAACTTGAATGTATTAAAAAAACAGCAATACGTTGCTGGTAATATTCAGTAGTTCGATGCAGTATATATATATATATATATATATATATATATATATATATATATATATATATATATATATATATACATGGTGGCACTTAAGTGGAATTGCTCCATAACTCCTTACTATTATAAATACGAAAAAATGTCTTATGTAAAAGTTGTCCACAGTCATAAACTACACGTTTTAAAATTATTTTCAGAAATGGCGGACTTCCGGTTATACCGGAAACTCATTGCAAACTTCGTTATTTTAAATAGAACAACCTATGTATTATTACATTTTGAATTCCTCGTTGAATTTAAAGGTCACTTTAATATACCATGGGTCGCATTGCTTCTGAGTTATTTGACATTTTGTAGAAAAATGCAGTTTGCAGTGCCTCCGAAAACTATCAATATCTCGAAGACGGATACCGGTAGAGATGTGGATTTCGTTTTTACTTCCGAAAAGGGTACCGTATCTTTCTCATTCATTGCCAAAAATTTTGCTTTTAGAATTCAATAATTTCTATCGCTCGAAAATAATTTTTTTAAAACATGGATAACTTGATTTTTTTAAATGGAACCACCCATATTTTCTTATATCAGCGGATAGGACATTAAATTTCCTTTCCATCGATGTAACATTATCGATATTTTGGAGTAATAGTTTTCGAGATATTCACATTTTATCTAATTTCAGTTTTTATTGCGCATTGCCGCGGTGCTTTGGAAAACGTTTGTCAATTGTTTTAAACAACTGATAAGTAACGTCAGTTTCTCGAGCTCCTGTTGTGCTTTGCTGTCTTGTGTATCAGTATAAGTGTTTCCGCAAGACATTTCCATTAAAATGTTGTTGTCCGACGCAGAGTTGATCGACATGACTTTCATTCTTGGAGAATGCCAAAGAAATGCGTTATTGGCGTCAAGGATTTATGCGGTATGGTATCCTGAACTTAGGCTTCTCCGGGAAACAGCCTTTCAAAAGTTGTTGCAACGTCTTGCTTTTAGAATTCAATCATTTCTATCGCTCGAAAATAACTTTTTCAAACATGGATAGCTTGATTTTTTAATGCACAAGAAATAACAATAAATACTCAAGAGTTAAGAACACAAAACTCAAAAGAAATACACAAGAAATACATAAGGAATGAACAATAAATACATAAGGATTGCACAAGTAATACAAAATAATTACTTAAGGCTTACACAAGAAATGAGAAGAAATGCACAAGAAATACACAATAAATGCATAAGGAACGATCAATAAATATATAATGACAATTACTTAACGATTACAGAAGATATACAAAAGGAATGCACAAGAAATACAGGTTATCCTGTTGACACGTTCCCTCGTTTGATACTGCTCGCGTCCGGTGTTTGTAAAACGTTGTAACAACTTTTGGAAGGCTATTTCTCAGGGATGTCTTCGTTCAGGATACCGTACCGCATAAATCCTTGACGCCAATAACGCATCTCTTTGGCATTCTCCAAGAATGAAAGTCATCTCGATCAACTCTGCGTCGGACAACAATATTTTAATGGAAATGTCTTGTAGAAACACAAACTGATAAACAACACAGCAAAGCACAACAGAAGCTCGAGAAACTGACGTTTCTTATCAGTTGTTTAAAACAATTGACAAACGTTTTCCAAAGCACCGCGGCAATGTGCAATAAAATCTGAAATTAGATAAAAATGTTAATCTCTCGAAAACTATTACTCCAAAATATCTATAATGTTACATCAATGGAAAGGAAATTTAATTTCCTATCCGCTGATGTAAGAAAATAAGGGTGGTTCATTTAAAGAAATCAAGTTATCCATGTTTGGAAAAAATTATTTTCGGAGCGATAGAAATTATTGAATTCTAAAAGCAAGATTTTTGGCAATCAATGAAAATGATGCGCTACTCTTTTCGGAAGTAAAAAACGGAAGCCACATCTCTCTATCGGTATCCGTCTTCGAGATATTGAAAGTTCTCGGAGGCAATACAAACGTCATTTTTTCTACAAAATGTCAAATAACTCAGAAGCAACGCCACGTAGACCCATAGTATGGTTAAAGTGACCTTTAAATTCAACGAGGAAGTCAAAAATGTAATAATATATAGGTTATTATAAGTTATAATAATTTAATATTAGTCAAGTTGCTTTGGTATGTGTGAATCCTTGCGATATTGCAGGCTCACATTCCATTAATATAAGTAATTTGACCGTAATCTCATTATATTTAGAATTTACATCAGTTCTACATACATAAAGACAAAATTTGCATCGATTGGGGCTTGAACCTTGGTGGCGCAGTTGGTAGCGCGGTACTCTAAAAGTACAGGTCGTAGGTTCGAATCCTACTCGAGGTAAACTTTTATTTATGTATTTAATAAAATTAATAATAATATATAGGTTGTTCTATTTAAAATAATGAAGTTGGCATGAGTTTCCGGTATAATCGGAAGTCCGCCATTTCTGAAAATAATTTTAAAACAGTAGTTTATGACTGTGGACAACTTTTATATAAGACATTTTTCGTATTTGTAATAGTAAGGAGTTATGGAGCAATCCGCATAAGTGGGCCACCCTGTATATATATATATATATATATATATATATAATTACCATTCGAATGGGATTGATGTCAAATTAAAGCCTGTTTATCAGCTTTTTAATGCACTTTGGTAAGGTAAGTTTAGAGGTAGCTAAAACAAAAATACGGGCTCAAATTGTACGGAACCTTAGTGTGTTGTAAATAAAACCTTTGTTAATGCGAACGTGTGCTCAAGCACAAGCCAAGCACAAGCACAAGCACAAGCACAAGCACAAGCACAAGCACAAGCACAAGCACAAGCACAAGCACAAGGCAGCAAGCAGCAAGCACGCACAGCACAAGCACAAGCACAAGCAAGCAGCAGCACAACGCACAAGCACAAGCACAGCACAGCACAGCCACGCACAGCACAGCAAGCACAAGCACAGACAAGCGCAAGCACAAGCAGCAAGCACAAGCACAAGCAGCAAGCCAAGCACAGCACAAGCACAAGCACAAGCACAAGCACAAGCACAAGCACAAGCACAAGCACAAGCACAAGCACAAGCACAAGCACAAGCACAAGCACAAGCACAAGCACAAGCACAAGCACAAGCACAAGCACAAGCACAAAGCACAAGTCACAAGCACAAGCACAAGCGCAAGCGCAATGCACAAGCACAGCAAGCGCAAGCACAAGCACAAGCACAAGCACAAGCACAAGCACAAGCACAAGCACAAGCACAAGCACAAGCACAAGCAAGCAAGCACAAGCTGTCACACTAATAGGTTTAGGTTCCAATAAAATTTTTATATCAACGTAATACTTCCATTTAATAAAAATTCATACTAAAACTACTCTTTGAGCTCCCGCCGTACAAAACTTAATTATAAATTGGTTAATAAGGTTAGTTAAGTAAAAGGATGATTTATAAATTATATAGGTTTATGTAAATATAACGGAAGCCAAAAGATTATTTCGAAACTCAGGTATTAATATGGATTGATAAGTAATGTGTGCTTTTGTATCTGACCTTCTTGTCGGCTATTGGCTTGAGTAGACTCGTTAGTTTATCCATTTTAGGGGTTGGAATCCCATTGCATTTATGTTTTTTTCTATATCGTTTCTCTTTATTCTGAATGAGATAACGTAGAATTAAAGCTAGAATATGTGAAATTAGAAATACATATAAGTTAACTATTGCGTAACGAAATTTACTTACGGTTTTAATGTTTTAAACCCTTCCTGGTGGTAAAATTATATATTCTTTAAGAATATAATTATTTTATTTAAGATAAAAATTACGTAATATACTTAGGTAGGTACCCTATAAATGAGAAATTAATTAAACATACAAATGACGGAGATAGTACTAAACTAATGGTCCCTTCAAATTTTCGTATTAAGTTATAATTATCTCGTGATATAAACTTGTTAAATAAACAAATCCGTTTAACACGGTGACAATTTAACAAATGCTGAAAATATCTCATTTTCAATGTCATGGCCTAGATAGTAAATTTCTCAAAGCGATAGTAAACGACATCTAATAATTGTGTAAAAATTAAATTGTTACACACTACACAAGAAGTGAGACCAGAGCATTTGCCTCAAAATAACGTACATCTTTCGGAATTAAATATTAGTTCAAAGGAGGAAATTTAGAAATTTACTCTACCAGCATTTATCATAACAAAAGAGACGGTTTCATTCATTCAACATTCGTTCACATTCATGCAACATTTATTCATCATCTTTTCGGTATGGTAAGGTTTCAAATCTTTAATATGCCAAATTCAATTGGTTTATTATTCTCGTTAACAAGTTGGTAGGTGACGGGACCAGTTACCGCTTTAATTCGACATTTTACATATTTAGGTGCTAATTTTCGGTTAAAGTAATTCTTGGCATCTGACAGAACGTAATTTTTCTTCTACACAACATCTCCTTTACTAAATTTTAAAGGTCGTTTTCTAAGATTATAATGTTTGGCGTTTTTTTCGTATGCTATATTTAACCGTATTATTACGTCTTTAAAAACCTCAGATAGGTTGTTTACATCCTGGGCCAGTTTCTGGCGGTTCTCAATGCAGAGATCCTCCTCTTTTAAGTTTTTAGCTTTCCGTAATAATCCCAGAAATTGGGACGTTCTGCCGAAATTAAGAAAGGAGGGTATATCCGGTAACTTCATGAACAGAATTGCAATTGCGTGGGCGACCTTGTAGACTTCTTCGTCCCAAGCGCGATGTTGATCCTTTACGTAGGACCTAACAGCAGTTCCTATCACTCGATTTACTCTTTCTACAAAATTAACTTAACATATTGTACGAGGTTTAGCTGTATTGTTACGCTTGTGATACGTGGGTTTAGGATTTGTAACTTGAGGGTGATATGCAGCATTGTACCAGAGATGTAATACGTCGTAGCTTTTCATTAATTTTTGAATTGGGAGCTTTTAAATTGCGGTTCATTGTCCACCATACAAACTTGTGGCACTCCATAAATCAAAAAAATATCGTTTTCTAGGAATTCAACAACTTTTTGTGAGGTGGCTTTACGTACCGCTTTTACTAAAACAAACTTAGTAAACCAGTCACACATAACCAGCAAATAGCTATTCCCTCTCTTTGAAAGCGGAAATGGCCCCATAATGTCCACTGAAATACATTGGAATGGGTACGCAATTTTCTTTTGCTTTCCCATAAATCCAGGTCTAATCGCTTGTACCACTTTTCCGGAGGCAAAAATCTCGCAGATGCGTATATATTGAGTAACGTCCACCTTCATTTTAGGCCAGTAGTACCGCTTGCTTACTTTTCTTAGTGTTTTAAAAATGCCCAAGTGTGCAGATGTAAGGTCGTCGTGCATTTGTGCAAGAACAGCTTTTCTTTGAGATTTTGGAACCAATTCTTTCCATTCAATTAAATTAGAAGTAATATTGTGTCTATTAGCGACGTACTTAAATAATCGATTATTTTCTGTCTTGTAATGACGGTATTTAATAGGATTCTCTTCCACGTACTTCAACATTTTCTTATAGAAATTGTCCAAATGATCTTCAGAAAACTGCAGCGTTGAAACATCGGCTGGAGCTCTAGATAACGTATCAGGTACAATATTAAACTTTCTTTTCCTGTGCAATATTGTAAAATTATGTTGCGACATTTTAATACGCCAATGGGCCAAACGTCCAGTTGGTTCCTTCATGCTTGTTAACCAGAGTAAGGAATAATGGTCGGTAATAATAAAGAAGTGTGTGCCTTCAATATAACAGCGAAATTCTTGGATTCCATAAAGACCTGCTAAATATTCGCTAAATAGTTACGTTCGGCTTTGTTTAATACACGAGATGCATACGCAATGACATGCTCATCGTGTTTCTCCCCTGCGAAAGAACACATGCTACACCATAAGCAGAAGCATCGCATTGTAATTGAAACGGTGGGTTGTAATTTGGACTCGACAGAACGGGAGCAGTTGATAATTTCGATTTTAGAATTTCAAAAGATCGTTAAGCGTTTTCCGTCCATTTAATTTTACTATTTTCTTTCCGCCTTTAGTAAGATCAGAAAGGGAGCTGCTATGCTAGCAAAGTCTTGAATAAAACGCCTATACCAGCTAGACATACCTAAAAATCTTTTTATCTCTTTTATGGTTGTGGGTTTGGGAAATTTGGAAATAGCTTCGACTTTAGAAGTGTCCGTGCGAAGACCATCCTTGTCTACCGTAAATCCTAAATAAAGAAGACTAGAGCGGCAGAATTTTGATTTATCAAAGTTAATAGTTAAGTTAGCGTCCCGTAATTTATCGTAAACTACTTTTAGCGTATTAATATGTTCTTCAAATGTACTAGAAACCACAATAATGTCATCGAGATAACAAAATATTTTTCTCCTAAAAGTGGACCAAAATGTTATCCATTAGTCGTTGTTGTGTAGCTGGAGCGTTTGCTATACCAAAAGGCATAACTATATATTCAAATAAACCACGTCGCGGTACAGTGAATGCAGTTTTTTCATAAGAATCGGGATGAAGCGGTACTTGATAAAAAGCTTGTTTTAGATCAATTGACGACAGGAAATGTGCATCCCTAAGTCTGTCTAAAATACTATTAAGAAAAGGGAGAGGTAGGCATCCTTTTAGTGACCGAATTTAATTTTCGTCCATCAAAACATAGTCTATAGTCATTACTCTCTCTTTTTAACTAACACCATTGGTGAGTTCAAGGCAAGTGGACGGGCGAACAATGCCAGATTGCAGCATTTTGTCTAGTTCGTAGTTTGCATGCACTTGCATTGCTGGAGAAAGGGAAAGAATCTCTGTTTAAAAGGTTTTGTATCTCCTACGTTAATATAGTGAGTAATTTTGTTGGTACGTCCTAATGCCGGACCAGATATTTTTTAATTTTCTAATTACTTTATTTAGAGCTTCTTTTGATTAATATCTAAATCTGCGAAACTGTGAATAGCTTTAGTAGAGTAAACTTCTGAAACATAAAAATAGTCTTTTGAAAAATTTGTTTGGATTCCAAAGGAATACAGAGCGTCTGCGCCTAATATAAGGGAAGTTTTATACTAGAGCAGGCAATAGCCAATACAGTCTTACATATTCCGTCAATCGTAATTGGCAGTTCAACTAAAGCTAAAATAGTTTGGCATTTCCCATCGGCTGTAGTAAGGGAAAACTGATTAGGGGTTTGCTGGATGTTTAATCTAAACTTACTTAACAAATATAAACCATCTGAGCCGACGATTGTTTGATTTACTCCTGAATCAAATAAGGCTTCTATAGGTTCTCCACAGATATCTAATAAAACATAAGGACGAGTATCTTTATTCTTATGTACAAATGTAGATGCTACGTTACAAGAAGTCTTATAAAAATATTTAACGGTTTTTAACCAAGTGGACCATGAATCATTTTCAGCCTGTCCGAAATTTTTTGATAAGAAGGGTCGGCCGATGTTATCCTTCTTAAAATTTAGTTTTTTTGTTGACAATTGGGACATTTAGAATAGTAGGTATCTGGATGTCCGCATATAAAACAGAAGATTTTAATTTATTTTAAGCAAGTGTGGAAAGAATGTCCAGATTTACAATTGTAACATATTGTACGAGGTTTGGCTGTATTGTTACGCTTGTGATACGTGGGTTTAGGATTTGTAACTTGGGAAGATGAAACGTTTGTATGAGTTTTTTTCGTTAAAGGTTGATATTTAAGATCTGGTTCGAGATTAAGTGAGGGTTCGGGTTTGAAGTTTCGGTATCGCACGTTTTGTAACCGAATTTCTTCTAAACGTTTGCATAATTGTTGTAACTGTTCTAAAGTTAAAACGTCCTTTAGTGAGAGATGTGTGGCATAATAGGGGTGCAAATTTTGCATGACATATTTTAATTGAATACTTTCAGAAGGATTATCTGTAAGTCTGTCAAACAAATTAAGCATAGATGCTATAAAAATAGTTGGTTTTTCATCTTGACCCTGTTTTCGTCGTTTTATTTCGTCCCAAAGTTCGTCATCAAAATTACTAGGAAGAAAATCTTGTTGTAGTTTTGCAACTAAGTCATCCCAATTAGAAAGTCTATTTCTAACGGCTCTAAACCAAATTAAACCTTGTCCTGAAAACAAATCAACAGCACTAGAAAATAACTGGTCTTTACTAGCGTGACGTGCTAATCTTAGTTCCTCAGCACGTTGTAAAAATGAATTTACCCCAAAACTGCTAGTGTCGCCTGAAAAAGTTAAACCCCATTTGCATACAGGAATTATTTTCGAATTGCTTTAATTAGATTGAACGGGTTGTTCATTATTAGTATTAATATTACGACTAAATTGTAAACGATTTATTTCTCTTTGTAAAGTATTTAAACGTAGTTGCATATCTAACTCAGGTTCGCCGCTATAATTGAGAGCGCTACCGTACTGAACTTCTTCATCTTGATTACTTGGACCCGCACTAAAAGATACGCGAGTGTTTGGTTTAGTAGAGTTCGCGGTTGGAAATTTGTCAAGTAAGTCATTCAAGTTTTCTTCTGGTTCTGGTAGAACATGATCGGAATCAAATGTATCACCGATTTGATTAATTAATTCAAAACATTGAGAAGTTAATTTACTATGTTCATTTTCTAATTCATTTGTAGGTTTTAAACGGTTAAGACGACCTAGTAAATGTATCAAACGTGTATTAAGGCGAGAATACATTGGATGCGAAGGGTGATTAATAAATTGGTTTACGAGATCATCGAATTCGATTAATTTTTCACTACAAGTTTGAATTTCAACAACAATATCGTAATCTACAGGTGTATACGAATTAATAAGAGATACATTAAGTTTTTCTAGTGCTAATTTAGAACGCAATAATTTCCTTTTTTGATCTACTGTTAATGATGAAGCATCAACATTACGAAATCTTAATTCTTCGTTTAATTCATCTGCTTTTAACGCGTTTACATTCATTCTTTCAACCTATAGATAACAAAAGGCCAAATAAATATTACGTTAATATCTGTTGTTATTTTAATGATAAGTATTAAACGTATGGCGCCAAATTTATTGTCACACTAATAGGTTTAGGGTTCCAATAAAATTTTTATATCAACGTAATACTTCCATTTAATAAAAATTCATACTAAAACTACTCTTTGAGCTCCCGCCGTACAAAACTTAATTATAAATTGGTTAATAAGGTTAGTTAAGTAAAAGGATGATTTATAAATTATATAGGTTTATGTAAATATAACGGAAGTCAAAAGATTATTTGCGAAACTCGGGTATTAATATGGATTGATAAGTAATGTGTGCTTTTGTATCTGACCTTCTTGTCGGCTATTGGCTTGAGTAGACTCGTTAGTTTATCCATTTTAGGGGTTGGAATCCCATTGCATTTATGTTTTTTTTCTATATCGTTTTCTTTATTCTGAATGAGATAACGTAGAATTAAACTAGAATATGTGAAATTAGAAATACATATAAGTTAACTATTGCGTAACGAAATTTACTTACGGTTTTAATGTTTTAAACCCTTCCTGGTGGTAAAATTATATATTCTTTAAGAATATAATTATTTTATTTAAGATAAAAATTACGTAATATACTTAGGTAGGTACCCTATAAATGAGAAATTAATTAAACATACAAATGACGGAGATAGCACTAAACTAATGGTCCCTTCAAATTTTCGTATTAAGTTATAATTATCTCGTGATATAAACTTGTTAAATAAACAAATCCGTTTAACACGGTGACAATTTAACAAATGCTGAAAATATCTCATTTTCAATGTCATGGCCTAGATAGTAGAATTTCTCAAAGCGATAGTAAACGACATCTAATAATTGTATAAAAATTAAATTGTTACAAAGCACAAGCACAAGCACAAGCACAAGCACAAGCACAAGCACACAAGCACAAGCAGCAAGCACAAGCACAAGCACAAGCACAAGCACAAGCACAAGCACAAGCACAAGCACAAGCACAAGCACAAGCACAAGCACAAGCACAAGCACAAGCTCAAGGAAAAGTGCAAGCGCAAGCGTAAACGCAAACGAAATTCCCATCTCTAACGCAAACGCAAATGCCAACACAAACGCAGTCACAAACGCAAACGTAAACGGAAACAAACAAACGCATACACAAACATAAATGTAGGTTATGGTTAATATATATATATATATATATATATATATATATATATATATATATATATATATATATATATATATATATATGGCTAAGATTGTAGATATCGGATTAATTAGGTAATATTAAAAGCTGATCCTTAACAGGTATAAGCACTTCTATTGGACACCGATTTAAACTAAGAAAGAGAAAGTTAACAAAAGGCAAGATTAAGAAAGAGTTTATGAAATGTTTATTTCTTAATATTATGAAAATTTACTAGATTTTTGTAAGTCTACAGTCAACTTCCATTGTTTTATATGTTTAACATAGATTTTCGTCATAAATGTTTTTTAACTTTTAGACATAAACATTATAAACACTCTATGCACTGTAAATTTTTAGTGAACGAAAAAATCGATATGTAAAATTTTCTATTAATGGTTATTATGTATTACATAACGTTTTTTCTCACAATTACAACCAAAATACCGTCCCCAATTGTTGGCAACCCGGAATAATTTCCTGCTGAAACCGTTTGTGGCAAACGGGAATATCAATATTCTTAATAGAGACTGCTGTTGTGCCTATTGGACATGTTATATAATTTTATTTAAATATGACTTTTACTTATATGCAAATATTAAGCAAGGAAGCTGCAGTTTTCTAAAAATTGGCAGGTATTATTCCACTCTGGGTTATCGTGGGAATGCGTATAAGAATCAAATGTAACAATGTATTTACAATACAAAAAGTAATACCATATAAAGGCAACCGCCGTTGGACTTGTTTGATTGGTATGTATATGGTGTTCAATCGCTTTAGTATTGTGCCAATAATTATTATAAAACGAAACAAATATTTAGTCATCCTAAATTTTACGCATAATCATTTTAACAGCATTTTAATGGCAATTGTAAAAAAAATGTGTAATAATTAAAGAATTATTATACTAGTGTCGTGTATTTACATAAAATTTATGCTAGATCATAATTATTTTCAGAATTTAGACATAAACAAGTGAAAATGTCTTTTCAAAGAGAGGGGGGCATTCATCCACTTGTTTGTTTTTAAGGTTATAAACATTTACAAAACAAAAATTTTATAATTTTCCTTAATGCCAACGTAAAGTATGTCATAGACATAGATTTTCCTAATGTATTATGTTTATAATGGTCACACAGAGCACTACGGAAAATTTTGAAAACAGGTTGGCAGAATTATTAATGTACCCCAACAATGGGGTGGATTCAACAAAGTGAGAGAGGTACATTAATCTTAGCAATTGAATAAATAAATCATTTTTAGATGTTTTTAGTAGAACCTAGTGTTAATTAGAAAAATGTCACAATAATAGTGTATTATGAAATTAGTTTATAATACAAGGGATTATCGCAGGAGTTTCCATTATTCCAATAATGGAAACGAATGCCATAATCCCGCATTATAAGCGAATTGCATATGCTATTTTGTCGTCGAACTAGCCACTTTGAGACAGAATTTAAATGAAATAATAATTTCAGATCGTTACAAAAAATAAAATTTCACAGGAGTTCATGAACGGTCTTATTATAGTTGCCATAGTTTTGCATTATAAGTGTCATTTATTTATTTTTTTTTCTAAATAAACAAATTTTGCAAAAATGGATTCAGAGGTGAATGAAGCAATCCTTAAAAAAGCAGAAGAAGCTGAGTTGAGTCTTATACCTAAAAAGTCCGAAATGATTTATAAGAAAGAGTTCGACAGATTTATTGAACGAATGCACAAGAATAATAAGGAAACTGTTACAGAGAAGGTTCTGCTTGCGTATTTCCTTGATCAAGCAAGTTCATTACATCATTTATTAAAGGTAATCATTCTTTGCATTTATTTTATTAGTACAAAAACTACAAATGGTCTTCATTATGGTGCATGTAGTCCAAATTAAAATGTATGTTACGTCTCAAGAAGGATGTGGACATCAGCAAGATTTCAAAACTTTCGGCATTCTTGAAAAACTGTTCTGTTGGGTACATACCAGAGAAGTCATTAGTGTTTTCAAAAGAGCACTTGCTTAATTTTTTTCTTGAAGCACCCTACGACAATTACTTACTCATGAAGGTAAATTTGGTGTGTTTAGCGGTTGTAAACGCATAGAATTGTGCAATCTGTGTGTTGAGGATATTAGAAGAAGGTTCTGTCTCTGTGGTTTATATTAGAGATACCAAAACACATAGACCTAGGGTTTTTTCCATATTAAACGATGACAGTAGAGTAAATTACATTGACCTCATTAAGAAGTACATGAGTTTAAAACCGAAGCATGTGAAGATTGAAAATCTTTTTTATTCTACAATGGGTGTAAATGTACCTGCAATCCTACTGGCATTAATACATTTGGTTCGACTCCTCGACAGATTTCCAGGTATTTAAATATTTCCAATTCCGACCAATACACAGGACATTCATTTCGTAGAACTTCTGCCACAATCTTGGCCGACACTGGGACTGACATTAGAATTTGAAACGGCATGGGAATTGGAAAAACGATGCTTTTGCTGAAGGATACGAGGCAGACTCCATCGAAACCAAAAAGAAAATTGCCAAAACCTTAGGATCTAGTAGCGTACAACAAATGTGTAACCGAGAAATATTTATATCAACATCTTCAAAAAGTTCAAGCGAATGCCTTCTTGAAACATCTGGGGGAATTTCAATTACCGGAAATTCCAATTGCACCATTAGTATTAACATCAGTAAACAATAATTTCTTTAATATATTTTAATTACAGATCACATTCTAACTGTAGTATTAATATAAATAAATAATTTGTTCAATTTCTTTGTTTGTATTTCGTCGTCAAGACGACTTTATGGCACAACATTACAGCACGCATGCTATAAAGTGACAAATTATTAACGATTTTGACATTAATAACCAAGGCGTTCTAATGCTAGTCGACGACAAAAACATAAACAGTGTGCAGTGTAATGCAAATAAAAATTTTTAAATAGTATAACGAGGATCAAACCACGAGAATTGCAATTAAATTTAAGCAGTGATGACGTACATGCAATTGGTAACACTGCAATGATTTTACTTATTTTAGTGAGTTATATTTTTTTCTATTAATGGAAAGGTGAAAGTTTTTGAAGATTCTTTTGGACTGAAAAACATATCCTTATTCCGAATCTTCATTATCAATATATTGAGCAATCTAATAAACGCTCTGTTAGACTAAATTTTACCGAAACATAACCCCATATTAGATTATTTGCGACATTTCTTTCTAAATGTAGGTCTTCTGTGTGTGCTTCCATTCGAGTCACTATCAACTTTCATACTGACATCTGATTCAGAAGAACTTGATTCCTCTTTCGAGAATAATAACAATTTTTCTTTTTTCTTGTAATTCTGGTGTGTAAAGGACCTTATAGTTTCACTAACCCACGGGCACCTGAGTCTATCAAGATCTCGGCAATGGAATAACGTACAGCCTTCAACATTAGTTTCGTATTATTATAGCTGGGGAAGACCCCGAGACAGGTTCCGTTTATGCAAGTGAGAAGCGCGGCCTTTTTCTGGATGTATGCAGGCGTAGCTATTAGAGTCGCGTAAGTGTCGCTTGCTGGTTTATCGTGGGTAGGGGTTAATAATGTGACTTTACGTAATAATGAAAGTGGGGATAAAATCTGATTATTTTTTAATTCTAAAATTTAATAATTGAAGAAATGATTAATAAATAATCAAACGTAAAGGATTGCAAACTCTACACAGATATTTAAGCATAATGTAAACGTTTACATTAAAGTAATTAAAATTATTAACCTATATACTTTCGCTAAAAAAGTTTTTTTATTTCAACGTGTTATAAGGTTTATTTATTAACTGGCAATAATAAATTATACAGGGAAATACTAAATTAAATACTTCATTATAGTTTTTTATAATTAATTATACTTAATAATTTATATAAATTTAAGGAAATCATATTAAATTTATTATACTCATATACAGGTTGCTTTTATTGGGTACATTATCTATAATTATTATTTTACATTACATTTTACTTGAATGGTGCCACCTTATTATTTTAGTAAATGTATTCATTATGACGATATATACCGGAAGTCCACTGGAGAGAGCTTTCAAGTAAATACTATGTCAGCTTAAGGCAATCTTTCTTAATCTTTTAGCGTTGGATTAGTTGCTTTCCTCTGCTAATACAATTTCGTTCTGATACTATGCAATCGTTATTAGACTGTCAGCGATTGATAATTTATAGCGTTACCAATAAGAAGAGAAAGTCAATGATATCATAAAGCCAGAAAGGTCCGGACCGACGCTTCGGTATTTATTTAGAAAAGAAAAGCGTTTAGGAAATCTACTACGCACTTAATTTTAAAGGGACCAACACTTCACAAAATATTTTGTTAAATGTTGTTTAGTGAACGTGCCTAAGAAAATCCCAACCATGTATAATACATTGCTACGTAGAACATTTGTGCCTCTCATTTAGTATCACTTCATTACCTATTCCAGTAATGTTGTTTTAAATTTTAAGCTCATCTAGGAATAGAAGCCTTTGTTTACGGTCTGCCTATTTGCGAAATAGAATTGCAAATGCAAACACAATTATGCGGGAATATTTTACCTAGGTCCAAATGTAATTGTGATTAATAGAGAAAGGATTTAATGTGAATAAGTGTGTAAAAGCGATTACAACTAGAAACAACTGAGATTAAGTAAAATTAATAAAACTGTTTATGAAATGAAATAAGAGGCCAGTAAAATGTTAAATTTCAGCATCAGTGGGACATGCATTTCTGTCACTCCCCAAAGTTGTTAATGGTCACCTTTCACAATTTGTCGCATTCATGCTGCCGTAATAATCATACGATTTTGAGATAGCTGCTATTCTCAATTAATAATGGTTATTTCTGGCGTGCCAGATTATAAATCTTTCACCATTAGAACAATAAACTGATGAAGACGATGACGTAATATTTTTTAATTACACCCTTGCGGATGCTTTTTTTTCGCAAAGCGGTCGCCGATTCCAAACTATTTTTGAATTTGAAACCACTATTGCTCTGTACGGTAGGTCGAGACGTTACTAGCAATTCTTTCTGTTCTAAGGTGAGTTTTTAATGTACCCATTTTCTTCACAGCACATTTCGAATAAACTATATGCCGTGTTCTATGTTGTAAATGTTTAGGTATATCGTCTTCTGATGAGGTTTCTTGAGGGCCTCTCCTAGAAGGTTACTTTTTCGCTCTCAATTATTTTTTTCAATGTAGGCAGGCTGATTTTTAAAGCTTCCATTGCCTCAACATTACGCAACGGTCCAAAATTATCTTTCTCTCAGCAAAAATACACGCGCTTGTTAAATTCCAGCTCTTAGCAACGTTCGTTTAAAAATTTTCGTGTATTTGCAAATAAATTGGAAGCGTAAAAGTGTATGTCACTAAATCAGAATTTAATTCCTGTGGTAATTATTAGGAATTAGATATAGTTACTAATTATATGTTAATTACATTATTGAATCAACATTAAATCCTCTCTCTATTGATCACATTTACGTTAGCAGTTAGGTAAAATACTTTCGCATAATTAAGAAATTACTGAATTATTACAGACAATGGGAGACTCTTAATTATTATTTCCAAATAAAAGTTCTCAATAAGAAACTAATTTTGTAATTACTCTAATTACTTTCTCTGGCCACCCGTGGACACTTTATATAAGTATTTGTATATAACAGAAAACCAGTTACGATAGATAAATACGTCTGTAAGTGATAGAAACACGTCAATTATAATTATTTAACAACCTATTTTCATATACATGATGAAATAAAATTAAAGCTTTGGTCGATTAATTACAGTTACATAGGTATTTGTATGGATAAAGGCTTTCCTTTTAACGATGCATATAATGTGCAATTCTGTGTATAAGTAAAAATATGTAAAATAGAGTGTCACTTCTTTACTCTTTTAAGTGGATGTTATACTCTCTGCCGCACCAAACATGCCTTACCTTTTTGTTATCTCTTTTTGAAGCAGGTTATCTAAAACGCCTATAGCCCTAGAGACGGTACGATTTATCGTACAACGTATAGTACGACAGTCGTATCGAATATCGTTTTAACGTGTCGTATGGCGTAATTCCCTACAAACGTAAACGATAGGTCGAACGACATGTGGCGCAAAGTTCAGTGAGCAGTTATAGGTGGCTAGAAATACAATGACGTGATAAGTAAAAAAATTTTGCAAAATGCCACAGTTGTCAAGAAGGGAAAAAGCGGCAATTGTTGTGGCAGTTCTGCTGCTAGATGCCCGAAAGAAGAACATAAAAGGAAAAGAAAGAAATGGTGTAAGAATTAGATATTGAACAGGAACATGTATTCCCATATTCGATTACTTGATGAGCAGCGTAATACTGAACCTAGCGAATTCAAAAATTATTTAAGAATGGATGGCGACACACATAGTTCGAGACAAAATTACGAAACAAGATACAAGATTATAAGGAATGCGATAACTCCCGAGGAAAAGTAGAATATTAATATATTCAGACAATGAAAATGGTACATCATTTGAAGAAGGTGGGGCATTAACGTGTATTGGAGGAAACAAGTTTGTGATGACGTCTGATGAGTTGGTGGGACAGTATGTGTTGGTTGTTGGGGAGGTTACGTGTGCTTGGCGCCGAATGGGTTGTAGTTGATCCAAAGGTTGGCAGCTGTGCAGTGGACTTTCTTGTAAATGGCTCTACTCTGCTATCCTCACTCAATTTTCCCAATTTAGCGTAATACATCTCATCAGAAATCAACTTTTCGGCAATAATCCTCTGCTTATCTCCCAGGCCTTTCAACTTAAACGTAATTCTTTTCCCAACTACAGTGTATTCGTCATCGTCAGAAAGAAACGCAATGTGGGATAGATTTAATAAAGAGGTTTTCTTTTTCCACATATTTTATTTTCAAACTTTTGCGTGACTATGAAGATCGAGATGGTGATCTGCTTGTAGAGGGTGTATTATTAGAGGAAGCATTAGAACATTGTAAACCAACTGATGGTGGCCCTACACTATAAGAACTACTGGCTAGTGATTGCAGTGAGGTTGGCGATTGGACACCAAGATCCGCAATTTCTTCTTCGTCTTCGTTCGCCTGAAATGTGACACAAATAATATCAATTTTAATTTTGATCATTTTTGAGCAAATTATAAAACAATTCTTTTTTCCTATTCCTATTAACATAATATGTATATCTTCTATTTGCAAGTGCCTTCCATAGAGCAGGAATGGACAAAATTGCCAAACAACTTAAAGACGTTTGGCAATTTGAGAACTGCTAGGAGCGTTCGACGGAAAGCACGTCCTTGTTAAGAAACATGCACAAAGTGGTTCTTTGATTATAACTATAAAGGCAACTTCAGCGTAGTACTATTTGCTATCGCCAATGCCAATTATGAGTTCATATATGTGCACACGGGCACTAATGGCCGTGTATCAGATGGAGGAATATGGTGTGAAACAAGTATCTATAAGCGTTTGGTTGCAAAGAAATTAAAAATACCAAATCCTTTCCAATTTCTAGGAATGGGCGATGTTGTACCATACGTGTTTATCGGCGACGAAGCATTTCCATTAATGCCAAATCTAATCAAACCATATTCAAAAAGCATATAACTCACGATGAAACGGTATTTAATTAACGACTCAGTAGAGAATGGATTCAGAATATTAGCACCGTGGTTTAGAATATTTTCGCAACCTATAGCAATTGATTTAAAGAAAATTGACATAGTAGTACTGGCGTGTTGCGCATTGCACAATTTTCTGAGAAAACTATCAAAAGGTAATTATATAACGGAAGTTTCTTTTGATCATGAATATATGAATAACAGCAGTATAATTCCTAGAGAGTGGCGACAAACTGGAAATTTGACGAGTTTGGAAAAAACCAAGATCACTAATGCAACCGTATCAGCTAAGATCGTAAGAGATACTTATAAGCGCTTTTATAATGGTACGGGACAAGTACCATTTCAAGAACAAATGATATCATAAACATAACATTATTATAACATTATTTGTGATTATTCATTATCATACCTACCTTTCATATGCTTACCCATGTATAAATAAAATTCAAATATATTTCACTTACTGAATTATTTCCATTGATGTTTTCCTCCATATCGCTGTTATCGATTGCTCTTCCTTTTCGCCCAGTTTCACAATGAGCAGTAAATAATAGCAGGTCGTAGTACAATAAGCTCGGTTCATAATCGTCATCTGTTCCTGTACCGGTACCTGTGGAATCTTGTACACGTAATGTAATACCAATTAAAATGAAAACATTCTGGTTCTGACTTTAATCAAAGATTAATTCACGTCTAAATATTGTCCGAAGCTTCTTTTTCAAAATATCTAGTGTGGCGTTGGGGCATATTTCCTTGTAGTTTCTCAGCAACTCTTCGTAACTGGAGTTACGCTTAATTTTATTCGTATAGTCCTTAGATTTTATGTTCCATATGTTGCATGTACAAGTTCATAAATTCTTCCCAAAAATCTTTATGTTTAGAATCCATTTTAATAAAGGTATGTGTAAATGTTATACACAAAAGAATCTACTCTTTTTTCCTACAGTTGAAGTCGTACTAGATTTTGTCAGATACCGCAAAATTGCACACACACCCGATGCGATCTGGAAGTCTCAAATCGAGTAGTACACCAAGTTTTATGGCAGGTTCATACTACCATACGATACGATTTCGACTTACGATACGTCGCACGACAACACCACACACGGTACGATTATTCAGACTGTAGTTATCGATCCACGTCGTGTGACAAATCGTACCGTCTGTAGGGCGTTTTACTTTCTAACCTAAATTCCATATGCTAGAACGACAGTTTTTCGTATTCAGGGTGGTTAGAATAGCTGCTAGTAAAGTAACCCAAGATGATGAAAAGTTTACGTCTCAAAATTTTAAATGTCATTTCTGCTAAAGCAAGGTTAGGTGAAGATAGGTTAGGATATAAATTTGTTTTCATTTCAATCTTTTCATATGTGCGACACAAACCTGTTGGTCACGGAAATATTTTGCTTACTACGCCTGTCTCCCTATGTACACTTAGGAACAGACTCAACGAGTATAACGACGATGTCGTCCTTTCTACTGGAGCCTGGTTAATGGTGAATTTACAATATGTGTAGCTTTTATTAAGTAACCTTGTCGAACGTTAAATTTTGGTAAAGCTTGTATTAATGTTTGTTTTAGGAAAGGTTTGATGTACGTGACCATAGTGTCCCAGTCAGCCCCATCATGTAGATCTTCATGACAATAAAAAACATAATATATATATATATATATATATATATATATATATATATATATATATATATATATATATATATATAGGGTGATCAACTTTGTGACAAAGTCCGTTATATCTGTTATTATAGGGATACCAAAAAAAAGTAAATACAAAAATAGGAGGTAGCAGTAAGCTTCACATTTTAAAATTAGTTACAAATATACAGGGTCTTTCATAACACTGTACCACATCAAAGATATGTTTTTTTTTAATGAAACATCCTGTATTTTATTTTAAATTTAAAATACGCTTCACTTCCTCGTTACAAGAATACAAAGTTGTTATGTCGTATGCAGGGTATTTAAAAAGTTATGACTAAATTTCAATAAAAATCAAGTTCAACACCCTGTACTATTGAAAAGGTGTACAAGAGCAATAATCTGTTGCAGCCATAGCTTTTAAATGATTGATTTTGTTAATACTCTTTAAATTTAATACAGGGTAAGTCAAAACACAAATTCATTATTTGGGGCTATATTGCAGATCTAGTGTACCGTGAACCTTTAACAACAATTGATGACATGAAGGTCAGACTTAGAAAAGCATCATAATGTTACGCCACAAATGCTTACAAACGTTAGTAGATCATTCGAAAACCGTCTTCAAGTCTGTGTTGACGTTCTGGGAGCTCATTTCGAACACCTTCTACAATAAAAATAACAATTTCTTTAATTAATGTTTTTTTAAATTGTTTTTTATGTGTTAGATATTTATTTTATTTAGTAAATAAAAATAATAAATTTAATTCATATGAGGCGCATCTAAAAACCGACCCGGTCTCTTCTTATGTAGTTTATACACCATTTGTCTCGTAGGAATAGATCTGCGAGGATGCTGCGCCGCAAACTTTTCAAAAATGGTTTTGTAGTCGGCATTGTAACGTAGGTACCCTGTCAAGAGGCACAACCGTTCGGCTGTCGTGTACTTTCTACGGGACTGCGCTGCCATCGCGATGTAGCTCGGATAAACGACACGAGTATACTAAACTGACTAACGCCCCTTTCACTCTGAGCATTCTATAAAACAGTCGCGCGTGATTATTTTTGATACCGTTAGCTGACTTTTGCCGCACCCCGTATATTAGGGTGATTAAACAAATTTTTTTTCGAAATTTATTTCTCCACATAGCGGCCCTTATTACACATACTAATAGTAATTTTAGGGAAAAATTTTAAGTTAATCAGACATTATTTAGAGGTCGCTATGAATTGGCAGATTTTGGGTATATACGATGCATCAATGCTAGGAAGACTCAGAATTTAAATAAACATTGCCTTTATCATTTTGTACTAATACTAAATACAATGAAAAAGTAACTTGTGTTGTACAAAAATTAATTACACTAGTACAATCCAACTTAACATTACTTAAGCTAATAACACGTATAAAAATCAGCAAACTAGTACAGTCCAGATTTTTATAACTATGCTAATAACAACGTTGTAATAAAAATTAATACACTAGTACAATCCAACTCAATATAACTAAGCTAATGTGAAGCACTTGCGGCACTTCGGTTTAGGAACTGCTTTCTGCATTGATAAACAAGACGGAGTAGGTAATGTTTTTGTTCTTCGTTTTTAGTGAGGCTTGAATTGTATATTTGGATGAGAGCGACACCCCTTCCGGTACAATGATTAACCACTTTCAACTTGCGCATCTTCACAACCATTTAAATATATGTTGAATCAGTTAACCAGGGTGGTGGTTCTTTCATTAGGAAGGATGTAGCAGCTCGTGCCTTCCCATCCGTGAGAAGGAGATCAAAGACTTCACCAGTACGTTGAGTCAAAAATGTTTCTAGGGGACTTGCGTAGTTAAATGTCGTGCTTTCAAGCGGCCGCTCTTTCAGATTTCTAGCCATCTCTTTCTTAGTGACGCTACCTACACGCGAATCGAACAGGGCTAGGTCAACTAAGTATTTGGAAAAGAACCACAAATGACGATGGAGCGCTTTTGCAGAAACACCCGCAATAGCTCGGTTGGGGTATGCATTAAGATCCTCAAGAAGTCGCACATCGATCAGAATCATTTGCTGCTTTGTGAGCCTCACTCCAATATCGTCCGCAGATAAGTGCCACAAACAAGACGATTTCAGTAATACTTTTCTTCTCTTGTGCAGTAAGTCTAAACTGATTCTGGAATAAGTATACTTTGATTGAGTAAATAGCCTTCGCCATCCAGCGAGCATGATGCATGCCACCTGGAGATCGAAATCGGACTTCTGTATCTGCTACTCCTCCAAGAAAGATCCTGCACAATTCCAATAGTTCAAGGTAATCATCCCTTGGCTGATTCTCCTTTGTCAGGGTATCCGTGTAGTAGACTACCATGAAGTTCTTTCATGTGGTCATATGGTTTTTGAAAATCATTTTTGTTAATTTGGGGCCACGGCCTTTGGAACCTCTTAAAAATTGCTACATCGAGTCCCACACTTGAACAAAAGGCGCTTGTGAAAACATTGGAAGGCATAATTTCAAACATATGCTGCTACAGGGTATCCACACTTCTAAGACTGTTCAGTGTTAGGACATGCGCCAGAATTTAATCCGGTGTTAGAAGTAGTAACGTCAAAAACAATTGCTCGTATCTGTGTATTCAAACCCCATTCATTGAGAGTTTGCAAGCAAGCATCGGCTAGCTCTTGTCCTGTAGACCGCCCGATTTTTTGGACAGCTAAAAGTTTTTGAACACCACCTCCAGTTACAAGGATAGCCACCCGGTCCAACTTCTTCGTACATCTAGTAATATCAGGTAGAAGCTTTCCATCGCAGTGTAAAACTACCTCACGAGTTTTCATTCTACTGCGTCTGATTGTGCTACTTGATACTGCCAGCTCTTCAAGTGGATGACCCAAAAAACAATAAACATGGCACTCCCATCTGACAGATTAACACGATCTAGAGATGCTGCAAGATTGCTGGTAATGACATTATTTTTCTGAGCAATGTTGCTGGCAGCGATACTCGCATTTTCCTTTTTTTTTTTGGCTCATAAGCTGTTGATGGAGGTTCGTACTCCTGGTCATAGTTAGTTGATTCGGTACTTGTGTCAGTCTCAGTTATAACTGTTAATTTTTCTTGGGTTTCTCTCAATCGCTTTCGTGATTCTTGGGCGGCTAAACACTTATCAATTCCTGCCATACTACAGCTCATCGGATCTTCTCTCTGCATTACCAGGAACTTCTTATCTTCTTCGTTTGTCATAATATCTAAAGCGTCTTTGCTTGACAAGTCAAACAATTCGGCTAGGTCACCTTTAAACATATCCTCTTTCATACGGTAGCCCTCCAGATTAGTCTTTCTGTTCTTTTTTAGGAGCATATACTCATCATACAACTTTTGAAGCTTTCTTTCAATGGCATCAACTCTTTGTGTTGGGATTCTGGCCTTGTTCCATATCTTCAGGACCTCTTCAGCAGTTTCCCTGATACTCTTTTTCACAACTAATTTCTACTTAACCTGATAAAACAGAAGTCTACGAAGAGTATCCAGCTTAGAAGGCAATCTATTGGCTGGAAGTAGTTCTATATGCATTCCAAGGAGCCACACCTCAGAAGCTGATCTTATAGCTGTCATGATTGATTTTTACACAGTGTTCATCACCTGAAAAAATATATCTTAATGTCCATATTATTGTATGTACCCCATATTTGGTCAAAAATACCTTTATTCGGTAACCTTCCGAAATAATAGCGACCATTCCAACATTTCAATTGGCCCAATTATTGGTAAGGGTGGTCCCTAAGCATAATGGAACAAAGGAAACTTTGTGGAGCGAAATATTTTTTATTTTTATTTTTCTCCCTACTACTGAGAATCGCCCTAATAGGTCTTCACAAATGTCATCATTTTCACGCCGTATTAATGAATTGTATGCCGCTTAAAAATATGTTGTGGCTTTTATTTTGGAGAATAAAAAATTCGGGATTTGGTTCAAAGATTCTAGTTCTAATTGGTTTCATTTTTTATCTACTGCTATTTTTCCTGGTCATGGTGTAGAAACATTTGCTGTTGCATGTGATCTCACAAAAATGATTTCCGAATCCACAAAAATTCCTGATAACATTAACCATACTCTGCATCTTCTAGACCACTTTTTAATATCAAACCTACTTCTTTATAGAACATCAGATCTCTGATAGTAGGTCTATTCTAATCATTCTTTAATAGAAATATCTTCTACTGTCCCTACTTTCTCTGCTGTTCGAAACACTGAATGAACCTTGTGGTTTTTTAAATCAGTTAAATGGAATGATTTACGTGATTTCATTGTAACCTTCCATGGTGTAAATATTATTTTAAGTCGTGTTCATCTCTTTCTCAACCTTAGTTCAATACTGCTTGGGCTGATGCAACATCTTAGAAAAATAAATCTTGTACCAAACAAAGTGTCATCACTACAGTTAATAAGTTTGTTGAGCAAGGAATATGCAATGGACTAGCAGCATCTTTTTTGGGCAGTTACCTGAAGCAAAGAAGAAAAACGTTGGCACATCTTCAATTCTCTCATGACATCCTTTGACGGATCCGTAGTTTCTGATTCTATAGACAAAGTCAATATTTTTGTGCATTTATTTGTATCAAATCGGCGTTTTAATGTTTCTGAAAAAGATGTACCACTAGTCAACTCTTCTTCATGTGAAACAAGTTCAACAGGTAATCTTCTTTCATATGTAACCCAAGTTGGATACAATATATTAGAACAACCCGGCTAAACAGCTGTAGTTGCTTTAGATATCTCAAAAAGCCAAGTTTGGTATAAGTACTTATTCGTCAAACTCATACGCTGATAAATTGGGTTTTCAGTTTCCTGAGGAATAATAATTGCGATTAGCTTCACCAAAGATGAGAACTGTTTCAGTTTTTTCGCTTAAAGGACGAGACATTGCCATTTTCGTACATTTCCTTATTTGACAACTAAATGTCAGAGTCTAAAACCATAAGAACAGTTAACTGTTACATTTTGTAGTACGTTCAGAATCAGTTCTAGAAGATATCACGGTAACAGGGGGTTGAAAACGAAATTGGGCGTCACGCGAATATGAGCTATTCAAATTCGGCGGTTGATTTAGGAATGAAAGTACCGTTAAAATGAGGTGTCACTAGACCCCCCTTATAAAAAAAAATTTTAAAATGTCGCCCAGCCGTCATTTTGAAACTTTTCGCTGTTATTTTTACGTCAAAAATAGTTTTTTACTTTTATGAAACACACCAAATTGCACGATAAAGCTGTTACCGTTATATACATATATATATATATATATATATATATATATATATATATATTCGTATATTGTATGTAAGATAAAATTTAAAAATACACACAGAAACTGAATTCCTCGAGTGGGATTTGAACCCACGATCTGTTCTTTGCTAGAGAACTGCATTACCACCTACGTCACCGAGGGAGCAAATCTCACTGGATTTAAACCTACATGGTATGTATTTTTGTTAGTACTGATGTACACTAACTTGACTTATTAATGATCACAATCTACTTTCTGCACTTATGATATGAGAGCCTGCAGTTCAGTACTAACAAAAACTTGCAAATAAAGTTTAAATCAAGTGAGATTTGCTCCTCGGTAGCGCAGTTGTGTATGTGTATGTATGTACATAAGGTGTCTCTAAAAGGTCTGTACAAAGTACTAGGACAAATTCCTGAGACTAAAATATGAGAATCTAACCCAATTTACCGCAATTCAAAAGTTGATAGTTTCCGAAATACAGGGTGTCTAAGTTATTATTTTTTAAACTCCTTTTGAAATATCTATCTTAATCATAACAGAATTTGATGAGAAATTCAGATTTGATCATAGTTCTGATGCGTCTTCCAGAGAGCGCCACCTGCAGCCCTTTGTCTGCATTTATAGCTCCATCACTTTTTCATGCCTCTGTATATCAAATTTATAGTTAGAAATTATTATTTCCTGGTATGTTTTCTTCAACAAAGGTATACCTTGTAGATATCTCCAGCCGTTTCTGTGATAATCGAATTTAAATGTTTCATTGCGTACTAAAATTCATCATAGCCCTTCTTCACACACTATCCAGGTTTAGGACTGGTCCAAGAAGTATGGAATATGTTTAAGGACCAACCGGCCAACGACAACAGAACTTCACACAACATAACAACATAAGAATGTAAGAATGAACTTGAAAAAAAGACAAGAGGAATAGTATACAAAGTCAATAACAAACGACCAAAACAGAAAACCTTTATTAAATAATAAATTGTTTAGTTTAAATTCTAAGTAAATGATGAAAGTGGCCTCGTTTTTATGTACACAAAGATTAATTCTACGGAGTAAATTGAACTGCGCCAATACATCATCCTCCATTTAACTGTAAAATGTTTCCTGAATTTTGTATTCGCCCCCACAATTCTTCTTCGGTCTTTATAAGGTTTAGAATATACCATCTCTTTAAGGGTTCCCCATAAAAAGTAATCCATGAGCGTCAAATCCAGTGGGCGAAGTGGCCAATTTGCAGGGGCATTATTTCCTCTGCCGATACATCGATTCTGAAAACTCCCATTTAATTGATTTCTAACATTTAGCGTGAAATGTGGTAGTGCACTGTGGTGCATGAACCACATATTTTGCCTAACAACTAGTGGAAGTTCATCAAATAAATTTGGCAAATTTACTAAATGTTCTAGGAAACCATTTAAACGAGGTGGTAAGATAACAGGACCTATGATAAAACTGTCAATAATTCCTGCCCACACGTTAATTTCAACTTCACGTTGATAATGTACAACCTTTATTGTGTGCGGGTTTTCGTCTGCATAAATGTGTTCATTATGTAAATTTGTAATACTCCTTCTTGTAAAACAGCTCTCATCGGTGAATAACATTATTCTATGAAAGTTTGGATCATATTCTCATTAATAAAAAGACATCAAGAGTGTTCTTACTTCGGGGTCGTTAGGTAACAGCTCTTGTATTGTTTGGAGGTGAAATGGATGCAACAGATGTTCTGATAACTGTATCCTTAGAAACGCCAAGTTCCAAACCAATGTGTCTGATGCTCAGACTTGGATCTTCTTCAACTCTTTCTAAAATTTCTTCCTCAACCTCTTATTTCCTTGGTAATAACCATAAACTAATGTCATGTCGGTCCTTTCTGCGTTAGTGTAGGGTACGGCCATAGTGAACAATTAAAGAAGGAAATTAAAATTGCAATAAAGATTTATCAGATTGAATTATTTGACACTACTCTTTTGTAACTAAAGACTTAATACTTAATAATGTTAAGTCGTTGCTATGATGAATTTTAGTACGCAATGAAACATTTAAATTTGATTATCACAAAAACGACTGCTCGAAGCGACATCTACAAGGTATACCTACCTTTTTTGAAGAAAACATATCAGGGAATAAGAATTTCTTACTAGAAATTTGATATTCCGAGGCAGGAAAATGTTATGGAGCTTTAAATCTAGACAAAAGGCTGCTGTTAGTGCCATCAAAACTATGATCAAATCTGAATTTCACATCGTAGAAAACCTCTAGGTACCAAATTTCATGCAAATCTTGTTATTATTAAGATATATATTTAAAAAAGAGCTTAAAAAATAATAACTTTGACACCCTATTATATTTTAGTGTCAGAAATTTGTCCTAGTATTTTCTACAGATCTTTTAGAGACACGTTATGTATACAGGGTTGCTCATTAGTTCGTCAAAGTGCGATATCTCCGTAACTATAAATTTTAGAAAGAAATGTTTCATATAAAACTTTTTGATTTTAAAATTATTTTTAAATGTACAGGGTGCGAGCCAGTTTTCTGGCCATCAAGATCGCTAGACTTGACAAAAGTAGATTTTTTTTATGGGGACACATAAAAAACGTTGTATACCAAACTACTCCGACTACTGCAGAAGATATGAGACAACGCATAATTCATGCGTTTAGAAATACTATAAGTATTGAAATGTCACGAGAAGTAAATAGCTCTTTTCTAGAAAGACTGCAAATGTGTTATGATCGAAACGGAGGACACTTTGAGAATTTATTGTAAATACAAATAATGTTGTGAAAATAAATAATAATAATTTGTTATAAATAATATAAAAATAATAACACAGTCATTGATACTCATGAAATGTCAAAATGACATTGGACTTCACCGGGCAACGCGTAATAATTGCGTATGGTGACGTCACCGGTGCGAATGTGGAAATATTTAGAAGCTAAAAAGGAGAAATTTTCGACATCTTAAAAACGGCTGGGCTAAGGGAAGGGTAAGGTTAACAAAAGATTTTTTATTCTAAATACGATGCCGTCTAGAAAATTGGGGCATTCCATTTGAAATAACCAAGTTATTGAAGATTGAAGTCATGCAACTTCGAATATTTATTTCGGGGTTTTGGAAACTTTTTTAAGTAAACAAGTCAAAACGTAGCTTATTAGGTCCTCTTAGAGCCTCATTAGACGGATTCCCAAATTCGCAGCAGCAGGTAGGGCACAATACCGATTTCCGTGAAACCTTGCAGCTATCAAAATTTTCGAATTTTCCCGAATATATATTAGAAATTTTTTAGTTCACCCTAGTCGACCGCTGATGATGACAGCGTAGCTATTGAAAGGCGTTCGGTATTTTTACTTTTGTGTGGTACGTGGGTGTATTTTGTTTGTTACAGATCCTGCCACAGTTCCAGTGTTCCAAATGTTTCAATCTTTCTAACATTACCGGTGACAGTTGCTAGCGGTGAGAGGAGCTTCTCGAAACTTAAAATAATACAACATTATTTGTGATCAATTGGGGTCAAGAAAGGTTATCGGCCTTATCTACTATTAGTACAGAAAAGACAATTTCTGAAGATATAAATGTGTCCGATATTATTTCAAAACTTGCTTTAAGAAAAGCAAGGAAAGAAAAATTTATTTAAATTTTTCATAATGGGAATGGATTAATAAACATAAATATTAATTAACATCAGGTTACTTGCGCTAAGTACGATGCCATACTCGTGACCTTTGGGATCAACTTTCCTCATATAACAATTTAGCGTCTTTTTGACATATTACAGGCAGACCACAGAACGAGTCATGGCCACTCAAAATAGTGCCTACAAGATGCGCACGAAATTCGTACTCTGCAAGTAGTGGTTAACGTTGTTTGCATTTATCTTTTCCGAATACTTTCTTTGTCTAACACTGACAGAACTCCCACCCCACCTCCACCTGTCACCTGTCGTTCTGTAATTTGTACATCCACTATGCTATTTCTGAGTTTGAAGATAAACTTGTATGGTCATGGGCTGATCTCATCATTTATACATCTATATTATGGTATGGTTTTAAAATACAATTTTACAGCTAACTTATCTACGACAATAGGAGTAAACATTTGATAGGTAGTGTATGTAATTTGAAAGAGGCACAATTGTAACTTGGTTGAGTAGGAATCATAGGCCAGTCCACTGAAAGCTTCACAGTTGGCAGAATGGCAGTTTAGTAGGAAATTTTAAATTTTGGAAAGTGTGAATAATGCGATGTACTCTGGTGTGGTAATATGTGGTTTGTTCCATATAAATTCGGATTGTTACGCATGCGCAATACTAAAAAGTACCTACTATTTTTCATAGAAGTGTAGCTACCTAGTTTAAAAGTTAATTTTTTCGTATTACGCATGAGTAACGTTCGGAGTTCATCTGGAACAAACCTATTTGCTTGATATCAAGTATACTATAGTATCCAACATAAATAGAAAATTCAAAATACGCTTACACAAAGCAATCGTGATTTACACAAAGTAATCTCGATTACACAAAATAATCGTGCTTTTTAGGAGTGCGGTAATCATGATTACTAATTCGAAAACGATTACAAATTACACGTAAATTGTAATCGGTTACTGATTACTGATTACTCTCTAAAAAGTAATCGCCCGCGATTACTGATTATAGCGACATGTAATCGACTGCTGTAATCGATTACTTTTTACCTGTAATCGTCCTAGCTCTGAGTGTAACATATCTAAACAAACATTTATATAGAGTATATAATTCAGTATAAACTAACGTTTTATATAAATCTACGTAGAAGTCGTTATTAATGATAGAATGGATGAATTCCGGCCTGAATTTTAAACGGTTAACGGTAACGTAGGAAAATGTCTTGGCTATAGGCACAGTGAAAACAAATCAAGTATATTTGGATAAACAGAAATAAGTTATAGTTGGTATGGTAAAGTCGATGGTTCTTCTAACGAAACTAATGATGTGTACGAGTTCCTACTGTAGTTGTCCTAGGTGCTTCAAACACGCAAGAAATAGGGTGAGGGGACGCAGAGGACCCCTAAGGCAATATAGCCCATATTTCTTTTGCACTTAATTTAAAAGACATGATTTTGTGTTTATGTGATTAAGCAGTCTTTGTTTATGGACTAGTATTCAAAATTAGATTTATTTCTTACTTAGATTTTAGTTAAACTGAGAATTCCAACACGGCGGCTCCGTTTCCTTTCGCCCAATTGTTTGGGGCGAAAAGGTTCAGTCCTTTTACCTCAAATAAACTACAAAGTTAAATTAAACAAGCCTATAGTCAAATAACCCCATATTCCAAAAACGTTTATTTATACTATTTGTGTATGTTATTATTAACAAAATAACTCTTGGTCTGTGCACATAAGACATTGAAAACCTTCCTCCTCCTCTTCTACACTCTTCTCCAGATTTGGATTCCGAGAATTTACTGTGGCAATACAGACATCTTTATTATTATATTAACTATCTGATGAATCGTTGTGTTTCCTTAGCTTTATTATTTGTTTCTTATTTTGTTTAGGAACGCTATCCATTAGTTGCCGATTGACAAGCTTAACTTTTTTCTTTTCTGTTCCCTTTTAGTTAAACTAGCTTTCAATTTCTCTTTGAATGGCGTGATTGTCAGTTCCCCTCGTTGAGTCTTTCTTCCACTTTCTTTGTTGTTGCCGGTTTACCAGAAACTAGTTCAATGACCTCTGCAAATGTTGCATTCTCGTTAGAGGCACTTAGCTGTGGCTTACGTTCTATAAAGCAACTTGGTGTTGGCTGAGGTAGATAATCATTAGTCTCATTTGGTAAGTGCTCGCTTGGTTCATTCAGAAATACAATGTTGGCATCATTTCGAGACTGGGCGTGATGTTTAACATTAGTAACTTCATCAAGGAGAAAGTATTCGTCATTAAATATACCAGTGTTAAATGGCCACATACTCACTACCTCAAATCCCTTAATGGCCTTTTCCATACTTGAAATGTGTACAATGTGTGCAAATATCTCCACAACGTGATAAATTGTGATTCGTTGGCCAGGATATGCAACAACCGGGAGGTTGAAATCTATGACTTGTATGTGGAGGGAGAGTAGACGTGGAGAATGTCGCAATGTGCGACATGTACACCACACTGTGGGAGTTATGGTGTGGGATGCTATTGTTTATGGAAACAGGTCTCAGTTGGTATTCATCTGAGGCAATATGAATTCCCAGCGATATGTTCATGAAGTGGTAGAATCCATACCCTTCCATTTCTCCAGGAGCTGGAGGACCCGACTTTCCAGTAGGATAATGCCCGTCCCCACATTGCTAGACATTCTAGGGAGCGCGTCGAAGAGGCTAACGTCAATATCTTGATATGGCCACCCAGATCTCCTGATCTATAGCACATCCAACATGTGTGGGACATGATGGGTAGAAGACTCAAGCAATTAACCAATCCTCCACAAACACTAGAAGCTCTTCGGCATGAATCACAGATTGCCTGGGATGCAATACCTCAGGAAGAAATCGACCACTACAACTAATAGGGGTGGTTCAACACATTATTTATAAAAAATTCCGTTATCTTTTGTTTAATTTCTTTGAAATTTTAATCAATTACTAGCTTTGACTAGTTGAACGTTTCTGTCAAGTTTGGCCCAAAATTTCAACGCCATCTTGGTGTTGCATTTTTATGTCACAGAGTACATATATACATACATACTATATATATATATATATATATATATATATATATATATATATATATATATATATATATATATCGTGCGTACCAAATGTATGGAGACGGCCTTGTTATTTCAAAACTATTCAAGCTAAATCGCTAAAATTTAATACGCATGCTGTTTACAAATCATTTTATTATTTCCACAGTTTTATTATTTTAACTGACAAGGTCGGGAGCTGCACAGCAAACTTGATTTTTTAAATAGAAAGGTGTCAAATCCCATACCGTTTGAAAGATATGCTCAAGTAGAATTCAGCGACATGCCGCTTGCCATAGTTATCTCTAAAGATAACTTCGCTATGGTAAATTAAAGATAGGAAGTATACATTAACTGAAGATTTAGTGATCACTGAAAATAATGGTCAGTTTATATTGTTTAACGAACGTGAGAAGCTTAAAACTGTGCTTGAAGTGCTAAATTATGGAACGATTACCTGCTTTAACCCCACTAGATTTTTTCTTGAGGGTTACCTGAAGAGTCGTATTTACCTCCATAAACCAAATAACTTGAATGAACTAGTGCAACGAATTCGAGAAGAAACAACAAATATTCCTCGCGAGTTCATTTTGAATTTAGTTGAATGATCTTCTAATCGAATTTATTGCTGCCAATAGGTGAATGGGGAACAGTTTGAGCATCGCTTATAAATAATTCTTGTATTAGATGAACTTCATAAACTTAAAACACGGTTTCAACAATCTGATGTTACATTAAACACCAGAAAACAATTCATTGTCACCCATGCTAATTGGATCTTCAGTTATCCAATTAATACCTACTCCTATGAATTAATCCGTAAACTGAACATTTTCCCCGATTTCAGAGTCGAAAGTTGACCCACTCTTTACATTTTGAAAAAATACCAACTTTTGGATGGCTGCATCTTGGTAACTATTGTATATACAAAGCTGGTTCTGGTCTTAAATTTTAGAAAATGTAATCTACTTTAAAAACGTATACAACACGGTTTATGAAAATGCATAGTTTAGGAGATATAGTGAAAAATCCGAAAAAATTACGCGGTTTTTGAGTGCTACGAAGTTAGCAAACTATATACTACTATTAGTATATACAACATTTAAAAAATCAGAACTAGCCGTTAGTTTGCGATTTTAACGATTTTAGTGCACTATTTGACTGGCCTAGTTGTAATATTCCAACTCTACCCTTCAAATGTAGTACAAGTATAGTTTTCCACACACCAGCAGGCAGCAGCATACACCAGAGGATCGTAATTTTCTATGCCCACACAATTATTACTCACATGCCGCGACACTCAACACGGATGACGATTCTCCTACTATTCTCTGAACCTCCCTAACCTGCTCTCCAAAGTGGCTCACTAGGTAAAGCTATGCGGGGGCATACATAAAACCACAATTTTCTCATACCTACGGACCAAACCGCGGTGTAGGCAAATATTAAAGGATTTGGCCGGAGCCAAAAATAGTTCCCAGGCTCCATAAAATTTTCCCACGGCCAAATGTCGCAATACTTAGAATAGTGAAGTTCAGGTCTACTGTATGTAAATGTAATTCTTCCTTCAAACCTATATGCATTTGTAGGTATGGAAGGTTATGAATTCGACATTTTTCATTATCGCTAAATCGGCTTATTATCTCATTCTACGACGTTTGGCGAAGTTTCGCTGAGATTGGTCATGTCACATACGTGTGTGTGTGTGTGTGCGTGTGCGTGTGCGTGTGCGTGTGCGTGTGCGTGTGCGTGTGCGTGTGCGTGTGCGTGTGCGTGTGCGTGTGCGTGTGCGTGTGCGTGTGCGTGTGCGTGTGCGTGTGCGTGTGCGTGTGCGTGTGCGTGTGCGTGTGCGTGTGCGTGTGCGTGTGCGTGTGCGTGTGCGTGTGCGTGTGCGTGTGCGTGTGCGTGTGCGTGTGCGTGTGC
>JARFJB010001340.1:965000-1022500 GCA_036346205.1 Vesta saturnalis
TTAAAAGACTTATTTAGAATTGTGTAAATTAGGAAAAATTCAAATAAAATTGAATTGTTTGTAAAAGAGTTGCATAAAATGTATGCTATAGTTTGTAATTTGTCACTTTCGGTTTTCGATGTACGTACTAAATATAGTTTAGCCCCCTACATAGAGTACCTATATTTGTTAATACATGTATTCAGAGATTCATATATTTTTTTGCACGATAGGACGATCTTAGTTAGTTACCGGGTTTGTTGCGAGATCAGAAGGTTGTTTTTACTGATGACTAGGATACACACGTCGGGTTAGTAATTCACTTACCGTGCATGTAGCGCGGTAAGTAAAAATCTAAATATATAATTCACATAATTCAGAAAACATTAAAAAAATCGTACTTTTGAGCATAGAATACTCAGACCAAAAACTTCCAGGTGACTTTAGTTTCACATTTCGCCGAACAAAATAAGCAAGCAAAACTTTTTCATTAATTTGACAGCTTTTCCCTTCACACTAGTTCTTGGCCGCTTTATATACATTCTCATAACGAAGTCTTGACTTTTCTGGTATCATTGAAGAGCAACCAATATTCCAAGCTTGTACGATTTCACCATCTATACCGTCCAACTCTTAATCACTCATTTTTATAATGGTTTTTTTTTTTAATTCACTATTATAAGCAGAGGCAATTGTCAGTAAATAACTTGTGACACCGTGACAACACCTCGAAACGTTACTGTAAAGCCTACTAGTTTGAGAATGTCATTAAATTCCGCATAATAATTAAAACGTCACTTTTTTTCAAGATAATGTATTCAGAAAAATGCTTCTATCGTGCAAAAAACATTATAAGCATCACGAACACTAAGGGCTTTACCGGTCTCATACAGTACACAGTGCACATTGTTTTTGACCGGTAACAGGCCCTTACTGTTCTTAATACTTAATATACTATTAAAGTAACTCTAAATATAACATTTTATTAAAAATGGTATCGTACTTTATACGTTATTGAGACTTCACGCACCTGTACGTCCAAACGCGCGTACACACACACACACACACGCACGCGCACACACCCACACACACACACCAACTCACCCACACACCCACACGTCCACACACCCACACACCCACAAAACCAACCACCCACACACGCACAGATGCACACACGAACATATACCCACACGCGCTTATGTGCCCACACTCACGCATTTGAAGACGCACTCCCAAGCGCAAAAGCATAAGCACACGTAAACGCACACACTCATACACACACCATGGCCGATCACGACAAAACTTTATCAAACTTCATAATAATGTAGCGAAAGAAAACGTCAATTGGACAACTACGAATTAATACATGTATAAATGTAGCGCCATCTATACTGTACCTTTATTTTTGGACAAATGTAGAGAAGGTTCGATAATGCCGAGATGTTTCAACCTTAACAATAACATTTAAATAAAGCGTATTTTTGCAATATCATGGATACACACACACGCCGCCGTGCACACTCACACGAACATGCACATGCACACAGATGGACAGACACACACTCACACACACTCACACACACTCACACACACACACACACACACACACACACACACACACACACACACACACACACACACACACACACACACACACACACACACACACACACCCACCCCCCCCCCACACCAAAACACACACACACACACACACGCACATGCACACACGCGCACGCGCACACGCACACGCACATGCACACGCACACCACACGCACGCGCACACGGACACGCACGCGACACACATACGCTCACGCACTCACACACGCACACGAACACGCACAAACAGACGCACACGTACAAGCACACGCACACAACAGGAATGCGCACACGCACACGCACACGCACACGACACGCACCACGCACACACCACAGCACACGCACACGCACACGCACACGCACACACGCACACCACACGCACACGCACACGCAACCACACGCCACGCAGCACCACACGCACACGACACCACGCACAGCACAGCACGCACACACAGCACACGCACACGCAGGCACGCGCACACGCACACGCACACGCACACCACACGCTCATGCACACGCACACGACACACGCCACACGCACACGCACACAGCACACGCACACCACACGCACACGCACACGCTCACGCACCACACACGCACACGAACACGCCACACAGACGCACACGCAAGCACACGCACACGCAGGCACGCGCACACGCACACGCACACGCACACCACACACGCACGACGCACGCGCACACCACACGCACATGCACACGCACATGCACACCCGCACGCACCACACGCACACGACACGCACACGCACACGCAACGCTCACGCACCACACACGCACACACGACGCACACGACAACACGCACACCACACGCACACGCACACGCACACGCACACCGCACGCGCACGCACACGCACACACGCACACGCACAGGCACACGCACACGACACAACGCAAACGCCGCACACCACACCACACACACACACACACACACAGACACACACGACACACGACACACACACACACCACCACACACACACGCACGCACACACACGCACACACGCACACACACAAACACACATACACACATGCACCACGCACACGCACACGCACACGCACACGCACCACGACACCGCACACGACACACGCACACCACCGCACACGAGAACGCACACGACAGCACGCACACGCACACGGACACGCACACGCACGACACGACAAACACGCACACACGACGCACACGTACACGCACACGCACACGCACACGCACACGAACACGCACACGCACACGCACACGCCACCACGCACACGCACACGACACGCACACGCACACGCACGCACAACCACAGGCACCGCAAACACGCACACGCACACGCACACGCACACGCACAGGCAGCACGCACACGACACACGCACACGCACACGCACAGACACGCACCGTAAACGCACACGCACACAACGCCACGCACGCACACGCACACGAACACGCACAACGACACACGTCACACGACACACACGCGCACACGGCACACGCACCGACACACGCACACCACCACGCACACGACACGCACGCACACGGACACGCACACTACGCACACGGCACCACAACGCGACACACACACGCACACACGCACAGACACGCACGACGCACACGCACGCACGCACACGCACACGCACGACGCACACGCACACCACACGCACACGTAAACGCACACGACACACGTCACGCACACACACGCACACGAACACGCACACAACGCACACGACAAGCACACGCACAAACGCACAGGAACACGCCGACACGCACACGCACGCACACGCACACGCACCGCAGCAACGCACACGCACGCGCACACGGACACGCACACGCACACGAACACGCACACGCAACGCACACGGACACGCACACGCACAGAAACGCGTACAAACACGCACACACAACGCACTACACAGCACCACACACGCACACGCACACGCACAACACAGCACGCACACGTACAAGCACACACGCACACCACAGAGCACGCGAACACACAACGCACACGCACACGCACACACGCCACACGACACGCACAACAACGCACACAGCACACGCACACGCAGCCGCACACGCACGAAACGCACGACAGCACACCGCACGACCGCACACGCACACGCACGCACGGCACGACGCACACGACGCCACACAGGACACGCACGCACACACACACGCACACAGCAACGCACACGACACGCACACGCACCAGCACACGCACACACGCACGCACGCACCACACGCACACGCACGCACACGCACAGCACGCACACGCACACGCACACGAAACGCACACGACACACACACACGCACGCACTACACAGCACGCACACGACCACACGCACGCACACACCAGCAACGCACACACACGCAAGCACACACGCACACGACACAGCGCACACGCACACGCACACGCACACGCACACGCACACGCACACGCACACGCACACACGCACACGCACACAAACCACACGCACCGCACGCACGGCACACGCACACGCACACGAACACGCACACGCACACGCACACGCACACGCACACACGCACACGAAACGCACAAACACGCACACCAACGCACACGCACACACACGCACACGACACGCCACACGCACACGACAGCACACACACACACACACGCACACCACACACGCACACCACACGCACACAGCACGCACACACAGCACACGCACGCACACGCACGCACACGACACACGCACACACACACCACGCACGACGCACACGCACACGCACACGCACACGCACACGCACACGCACACGGACACGCACACGCACAGAACACGCGTACAAACACGCACACAGACGCACACACACACCACCGCACACGCACACGACACGCACACGCACGCACGCACACGCACACGCACACGTAAACGCACACGCACACACGCTCACGCACTCACACACGCACACGAACACGCACAACACGCACACGTACACGCACACGCACACACAGGCACGCACACGACAACGCACACGCACACGCACACGCACGCACACGCACACGCACACGCACACGCACACACGCACGCACACGGACACCACGCACACGCACACGCACACATCACGCACACGCACGCACACGCACAGGAACACGCGACAACACGCACACAGACGACACGCACACGCGCACGCACACGCACACGCACACGCACGCACACGCACACACGCACACGCACGTAAACGCACACGCACACACGCCACGCACCACACGCACACGAACACGCACACAACAGACGCACACGACAAGCACACGCACACACAGGCACGCACACGCACACGCACAGCACACACGCAGCGCACACGCACACGCACAGCACAGCACACACACGCACCGCACACGGACAGCACCGCACACGAACACGCACCACGCCACGCGACACGCACACGCACACGCAACACGCGACAACACGCACACAGACGCACGACACGCACACGCACACGCACCACACGCACACGCACACCACACGCACCACGCACACGACACACGCACACGAACACGCACAAACGCACACGCACACACGCTCACGACCACACACGCACACGAACACGCACCACACGCACACGCACACGCACACGCACACGCACACGCACACGCACACGCACACGCACGCACGCACACGCACACGCACACGCACACGCACAGCACACGCACGCGCACACGGACACGCACACGCACACGAACACGCCACACGCATACGCACACGGACACGCACAACGCACAGGAACACGCGTACAAACACGCACACACAAACGCACTCGTACAAGCACACGCACGCGCACACGCACACGCACACGCACACGCACGCAGCACACACGCACACGCACACGCACACGTAAACGCACACGACACACACATACGCTCACGCACTCACACACGCACACGAACACGCACAAACAGACGCACAACGTACGCACACAGCACACGACCACACCACACGACGCACGACGCACAGCACCCACGCACCACACGCACATCGCACACGCACACAGACGCACCGACAGCACACGCACCACACGCACACGCCACACGCACACGCACACGCACGACGCACACGACACGCACGCGCACACGAACACGCACACGCATACGCACACGGACACGCACATACGCACACGAACACGCCCGACAACGACACGCACACACAGACGCACACGAACAGCGCAAAAGCACGCACACAGCACGCACACGCACACGCACACGCACACGCACACGCACACGCACCGCACACAGCAGCACGACAGCACGCACACGCACACGTAAACGCACACGACACACATACGCTCACGCACTCACACACGCACACGAACACGCACAAACAGACGCACACGTACAAGCACACGCACACAACAGGCAGCGCACACGACACCACGCACACGCACACGCACACGCGCACGCACACGCACACGCACAGCACACGCACACCACACGCACCGCACACGGACACGCACGCACACGAACACGCACACGCATACGCACACGGACACGCACATAGCGCACAGACAACACGCGACAACCACACGCACACACACGCACGACACGTCACACGCACACACGCACGCGCACACACGCACACGCACACCACACGCACACCGCACACGCACACGCACACACACGCACACGCACACGTAAACGCACACGCACACATACGCCACGCACTACACACGCACACGAAACACGCACAAACAGACGCACACGTACAAGCACACGCACACCACAGACAGCACGCAGCACACGCACAGCGCACACCACGCACACGCACACGCGACACCACGCACACGCACCACAGCCACACGCACACGCACACCACACGCACGCGCACACGGACACGCACACGCACACGCACACGCACAACAACGCACACGGACACGCACATACGCACACGACACGACACACGCACAACACTACACCACCGCCACAGCACACGACGACCACACACGCGACAACGCACACGCACACACGCACGCACACGACACACACACGCACACGCACACGCACACGCACACGCACACGCACACGCACGACACGCACACGACACGCACACGCACACGCACACACACGTAACACGCACACGCACACATACGCACACGCACGCACACACGCACACGAACACGCACAAACAGACGCACACGACACACGCACCACGCACACGCACAGACACGCACGCCACGACACGCACGCACACCGCACACACGCACACGACACGCACAACGCACGCACAACGCACGCACAGAACACACGCACACGCACACGCACCGCACACGCACACGCACGCCACACGACACACGCACACGACACACGCACACGACACGCACACGCACGCACAACACGCACAACACGCACACGACGCACACAGCACACGCACACACGCACACGCACACGCACACGCACACGCACACGCACCGCACACGACACCGCACACGCACACGCACAGCGCACACGCACACCACACGACAACGACGCACACGACAACGCACACGACACCACACAACAACACGCACACACACAGCACTACGCACACACGCACAGCGAACACGCGACCACACGCACACGCACACACACACACGCACACGCACACGCACACGCACGCGCACACGCACACGCGAAACACACGCACACGCACACACGCACGACACACACGCACCGCACACGCACACGCACACGACCACACGACACACGCACACGCACACGAACACACGCACTCAACGCCACACTCCACACGCACACGAACACGCACAAACAGACGCACACGCACAACGCACACAAACACGCACACAACACGCGCACGCACACGCACACGCACACGCACACGCACACGCACGCACGCACACGCACACGCAGCAACGCACACGCACACGCACACGCACACACCGCACACGACGCACCCACACACGCACACGCACACCACGACACACGCACACGCACACGCACACGCACGACACGCACCAAGCACGCACAGAAACACGCACAACACACGCACACACAACGCACACCAGCAACACACGCACCACGACACGCCACGACGCACACGCACACGCAACACACAGCACACGCACACGCACAGCGCACACGCACCACGACACCACACGCACACGCACACGACACACGCACACGCACACGACGCCACGCACACGAAGCACACGCACACGCACACGACACAACGCACACGACACACAACAGCACGCACACGCACTCACAGCACACGCACACGCAACCACGCACACACAGCACGCACACGCTACAAGCACACGCACACGCACACACGCACACGCACACGCACACACACGCAACGCACACAACGCACACGACACACGCACAACGCACGCCACGACAGCACACGCACACGCACACGCACACGCACACGCACAGCACACGCACGCGCACACGGACACGCACGCACGCACACGACACGCAACGCAACGCACACGGACACCACCGCACACTACGCACCACCGGAACACGCACAACACACGCACACACAGACGCACTACGAAGCACACGCACCGCACGACGCACACGCACAGCACACGACACGCACAGCGACACGCACACGCACACGCACACACGCACACGCAACACGCACACGACACCACGCACACACACGCACACGTACAGCACACGCACACGCGCACACGACACGCACACGCACACGCACACGCACAGCACGCACACGCGCACGCACACGCACACGCACACGCACAACGCACACGCGACACGCACACGCACACGCACACGGCACCCCACGCAACACGCACACAACGCACACGCACACGCACGCACACGCACAACGCACAGACACGCACACCACCAGACGCACACGCACAAGCACACGCACCGCACACGCACACCAGCACGCACACGCACACGCACAAGCACGCACGCAGCACGACACACGCCACACGCACACACAACGCACACGCACGCACCACACGACACCACAGAACGACGCACACACACAGCACAGCACACACACGCACACGACCCACACCACGCACACACACACACGCACCGACAACACGCACACGCACACGCACACGCACGCACACGCACGCACCACACGCCACGCACGCACACGCACACGAACACGCACAACAACGCACACACGCACACGCACACACGCACACGCACACGCACACGCACGCACACGCACACGCACACAGCACACGCACCACGACACACGCACGCACACGCACGACGCACACAACGCACACGCCACACATCACACGCACACGCACACGCCACACGCACACGCACAAACGCACACGCACACGCACGACGCAACACACGCACACCACACGCACGCACCGCACACGCACACGCACACGCACGCACACGCACACGAAACACGCCACACACACACGCACACGCACACAACACCACACGCACACACACGCACACGCACACACCACACGACACGCACACACACGCACAACCACAACACCACACACGCACACACACACACGCACAGCACCACACACGCACACAGCACACGCACACGCACACGCACCGACACCACCGCACACGACACGCACGCAGCACACCGCACACACGCACACACGCGCACACGACGCACCGCACACAGCACACGCACACACACACGCACACGAACACGCACACACGCACACACGCACACGCACACACGACACGCACACGCACACGCACACGCACACACGCACACGACACGCACACGCACACGCACACGCACACGCACCACGCACACACGCACACGCACACGCCGCACGAACACGCACACAACGCACCCACGCACACGCACACGAACACGCACACGACACGCAGCGCACACGCACACGCACACGCACACGCACGCACACGCACACGACAGCACCACGCACACGCCACGCACACGCACACGCACACGCACACGCACACCACACGACAGCACGCACAACAGCACACACCAGCACACGCACACGCACACCAGCGCACACGCACACGCACACGCAACACGACCGCACACGCATACGCACACGCACGCACACGCACAGCACTACACACGCACACGCGCACGACAGCACACGCACCCACACGCACACGCACACCACGCCACCACACGCACGCACGACTACGCACATACGCACAGAACCGACACACGCACACGCACGCACACACGCACGCACACGCACACGCACACACGCACACGCACGCACAGCACACGCACACGCACACGCACACGACACACGCACACGACGCACACGCACACCACACGCTCACGCACTCACACACACGACACACGACAAGCACGACAGCACACCACAGCACGACAGCACACGCACACCACCACAGCACACACGCACACACACGCACGCCACGCACACGACACACGCACACACCGCACGCACACACGCACACGCACACAGACACGCACCACGCACACGCACACGACACACAAACGCACACACGCACACCACACACACGCACAGACGCACACAACGGCACACGCACACCACCGCACACGACACGCACACGCACACGCACGCACGGCACACGCACACGAACGCACACGGAACACGCTACACACGCACACACAGCACGCACGAACACGCCAAACGACGCACACGCACACGACACCACGCACACAGCACACGCACACGCACACGCACAGCACACGCAGCACGCACACGCACACGACACACGCACACGCACACACAACGCCACGCCACCAGCACCACGCACACACGACACGCACACACAGACCGCACACGACACGCACACGCACACGACACGCACACGCATCGCACACGCACACGCACACGCACAGCACACGACAAACACGCACACGCACGCACACGACACACAGCACGCACACGCACACGCACGACGCACAACACACGCCACGCAGCACAACGCACACGACGCGCACACGCACACACGCATCACGCACACGCACACACGCACACGAACACGCACAAACAGACGCACACGTACAAGCACACGCACCAACTAGACAGCATCGCACACGCACACGCACACGCACACGCACACGCACACGCACACGCACACGCACACGCACACGCACACGCACACGCACACGCACACGCACACGCACGCACACGCACACGAACACGCACACGCAACGACACGCACAACGCACAGACACGCACACGTACAACACGCACACGCACACGCAACACACGCACACGCACACGCACACGCACACGCACACGCACACGCACCGCACAGCACACCAACGCACGCACAACTGCACACCGCACAGCACACGCACACACGCACGACGACACGCACAAACACGACACGACACACACGCACACGCAGCACGCACACAACGAACACACGCACAGACCACGCATGCACGCACACCGCACGCACACGACACACCACGACGCACACAGTGACACACGCACACGCACACGCACAGCACACGTACAACGCACACGCAACAACGCACACGAGCACACAAGCACACATGCACACGCACACGCACACACGCACCGACACGCACAACGTACGATCACACGCACAAACACGCACAGCACACGCACACGGCACACGACACAAGCAGCGCGCACAGCACACACACACCACACCGCAACCACACGACACGCACAGCACAGACGACACACACACGACACGTACACGCACACGACACACCACGCACACGCATCGCCACACACACGCACACGAACACGTACAAACAGCACACGCACACGCACACGCACACGCAGCCACAGACGACAGACAGCACACGCCACACGACACGCACAGCACAGCGCACACGACACGCACACGCACACGCACACGCACACGACCACACGACAACGCACACGCACACGCACACGCACACGACACGCACACGCACACGCACACACGCACACGCAACGACACGCCGACACGCACACAACGCACACGACACACGCACACGAACACGCACACAACGCACGTACACGCACGACGCACACGCACACCACACACGCACACGCACACGCAGCACGCACACGCACACGCACGCACTAAACGCACACGCACACACGCACGCACTCACACAGCACACGAACACGCACACACAGACGCACGTACAAGCACACGCACACACAGGCAGCGCACACGCACGACACGCACACGCAGCACGCACACGCACACGCACGCACACGCACACGCACACGCACATACGCACGCGCACACGGACACGCACACGCACACGAACACGCACACGCATACGCACACGGACACGCACATACGCACAGGAACACGCGTACAAACACGCACACACAGACGCACATCGTACAGCACACGCACGCGCACACGCAACGCACACGTCACGCGCACAATCACAGCACACGACACGCACACGTAAACGCACACGCACACACAACGCACGCACTCACACACGCACACGAACACGCACAATCAGACGCACACGTACAGAGCACACGCACACTAACAGCGCATGCACACACACACGCACACGCAACACGCACACGCACACGCACACGCACACGCACGACACACGCACACGCACACGCACACGCACACACACGCACCGCACACGGACATGCACACGCACACGAACACGCACACAGCATACGCACACGGACACGCACAAACGCACAGGAACACGCGACAAACACGCACACACAGACGCACCGTCAGCACACGCACGCGCACACGCACACGCACACGCCACACGCACACGCACGCGCACAAGCACACGCACACGCACACGTACACACAGCACACGACACAACATACGCTCACGCACCACACACGCACACGAACACGCACAAACAGACGCACACGTACAAGCACACGCACACTACACAGCATCGACGCACACGCACACGAACACGCCCACGCACACGCGCACGCACGCGCACACGCACACGCGCACGCACACGCACACGCACACGCACACGCACACTCACACGCACGCGCACACGGACAGCAACGCACGAACACGCACACGCATACGCACACGGACACGCACATACGCACAGGAACACGTACAAACACGCACACACAGACGCACTCGTACAACACACACGCGCACACGCACACGCACACGCACACGCACACGCACGCGCACAAGCACACGCACACGCACACGCACACGTAAACGCACACGTAAACGCACACGCACACATACGCTCACGCACTCACACACGCACACGAACACGCACAAACAGACGCACACGTACAAGCACACGCACTAACAGGCATGCGCACACGCACAGCGCACACGCACACGCACACGCACAGCTGCACGCACACGCAACACGCACACAGACGCACGCACACGACATCGCACACGCACACGCACACGACTCAACACTGCACGACACGCAACACGACACGCACAACAGACAGGACACGTCAAGCGCACCACAGCGCACGCACACGCACGACACGCACACGCTACTGCCACGCACACGGCACACGCACAGACGACACGCACACAGCACACCTACGCTCACAACACACGACACGCACTACAGACGCACCGTAAAGCTACACGCACACTCAGGCAGCGCACACGCACACGCACACGCACACGCACACGCACGCACACGCAGATCACGTTAAGCACACGTCATCACGCACACGCAGACACGTACACCCAAATAGCACGTCACAGATCACACGCACAACAGCACCACGTACAGCCACGTCACACCACGTCACACGCACACGCAAACGACACACCTACAGCACGCAACACAGACGACACACGTACCATACACACGCACACGCACAGACAAACGACGACACACAGCACACGCACACTACATGCAACGTCACACGACACACGCACACCCGTACACACATGCACACGCACACGCACAGCACACGCACACGCACACGCATACGCACACACATCACGCCACGCACAGCACACGCACACGAACACGAACACCACACAACGCACACGTAACACACGACACACAGCCACACACACAAGCACACGTACATCGACACGCACCGCACGCACACGCACACGCACGACACGACAGCACACACAGCACACGCACACGCACACACGCACACGCACACGCAACGCACACGCACACGCACACGCACTACACACACGACACACGACACGCACACGACACGCACACGCACACGACACAGCACACAGCACACTACAGCACAGCACACGCACACGCACACGCACACGTACGCACCCAACGCACACGCACACGCACGCGCCACACTCACACGCACAGCAACACGACACATGCACACTCAACAGCACACGCACACGCACAACGATCACAAGCACACGCACACTACAGCACACGCACACGCACACGCAACGCACACGCACGCACACGCACACGCACACAGCACGCACACGTACACGCACACGCACACTCACAGCACGCGCACACGACACGCACACGCACACGCACACGCACACGCATACGCACACGCGGACACGCACTACGCAGGAACACGCGTACAACACGCACAGCGCACACGCCAGCACGCACACGCAACACGCACACGCACGCACAACACACACACCACACGCACACTAAACAGCACACGCACACACATAGCACGCACCACAGCACACGAACACGCACACACACACGCACACAGACACTACACACACACTACACACGCAACACGCACACGCACACGCACACGCACGACACGCACACGCACACGCACACGCACACGCACACGCACACGCACACGCACGCACGCGCACGACACGACACGCACACGAACACGACACATACGCACACGACACGCACAACGCACAGAACACGCGTCAAACACGCACACGCACGCACTCGTGCACGCACACGCACGCGCACACGCACAGCACACGCACACGACACGCACCGCACAGCACACGCACACGCACACGCACACGCACACGTAAACGCACACGCACAGCATACGCTCACGCACATCACCACACGACACACGACACACGCACAAAGCAACGCACACGTACAAGCACACGCACACACAGGCACACGCACACGCACACGCACACGCACACGCGCACGCACACGCACACGCACACGCGCACGCACGCACACGCACACGCACACGCACACTCACACGCACGCGCACACGGACAGCACACGCACACGAACACGCACACGCATACGCACACGGACACGCACAAACGCACAGGAACACGCGTACAAACACGACACACAGACGCACGTACAACACGCACACGCACGCGCACACGACACCACGCACACGTCACAGCACAGACACACGCACACGCACACGCACACGTAAACGCACACGCACACACTACGCCACGCACTCACACACGCACACGAACACGCACAACAGACGCACACGTACAAGCACACGCACACTAACAGGCATGCGCACACGCACACGCACACGCACACGACGCACGCCACGCACACGCACACGCACACGCACACGCACACGCACACGCACACGCACACACACGCACCGCACACGACAGCACACGCACACGAACACGCACACAGCAACGCACACGTACAACGACACACCACAGGAACACGCGCAAGATTAATCTCAATCTCGCTCAAATCAAATAATTAAAAGTTGTGAATCAAATCACTCAATCTCGTTCAAGTCAAGTAATCAATCAACCAATCAAATTATTTAAGCAAATAAATCTTAATCAACCAAGCAGGTCAACCTTAATAATTCAATTACTGAAATCAATCTCAATTTAACCAATAGCAAGTACGCTATCTAGTGGTGTATTTCTAGACCTAATGAATGTTGAAATAGAGGTTGGTCGTTGCTCCACCTAGCGATAAGTACGTGCAGATTCATGTAATCGTTAGGGCGAGAAATTTGAAATAGTGTTCTAATAAGGGGGCTCATACTAACTCCTAAGACAACTGTAGGGCCCCCTGAAATCGTATTCTAATAAGGGGGAGCGTCTCATAAGATAGGTATAGGAACTTGTGTTAGGGTCTCCGCCACCCCTTTGTCGTGACCCCTTGAGGGGAAATTTGAAGTAGTATTCTAATCAAGGGACCCTCATACTATCTCTTACGACAGGTATAGGACTCTGGAACTTACCCTTGAGGCTTAGCCCATTTTAATTGAGTGATAATTAAAAGTAACACTCAAATCGATCAAATACCACGAATCAAAAATGATTTTATTTGTTAACCCAGTTACATCATCATAACATAACATAGCAGTATAAAACCGTTTTTTAAATGAATATTAAATTGATTGTTTTGCCTGCTAGTCCTAAAGATCGTATTGAAACGTCTCTACTCCTCAGATGCTCGTTAAATTGCTGTATACGATGGTGCTCTGCGTTGATAAACTTATAGAAACGCTCGGGTGGCACACATTTAAAGCTCTACAGTTCCACAAATACCTTTTCACCATACTCTGTTGATGTGATGCTCAGATTGAGTATCTTGTATTCTATTCCTTAACGTTTTTGAATGGTTTAAAACATGTTGACGCATTTACAGTAGATAAATCCATATCTGTAATTATAACATATCATTAGAAAATTTGTAAAGGTGATCAAATAGAGTAAATAAAATAAAATAGGGGTTAAGCGCAATTAATGGGGGATTACGTAAACAGATAATTTCCATGTTCTTGTACAAAAAATGAACGTACGATTTCGTTACTGGGCGTAATCAATAATAAATCCCACACGTATTTCTCGTAAGAAAATATTAGTTACGTAACATAACAGGTCTCTGTAAATACATCAAACAAGCAAGAAAAACAGTGAAGTCTCATCTAAAACAGCGGAGTCTCTACTAAGGGATATTTTTAAATCTAATGGAAGGTTCATGCATTGTACTGGATGTAATTTTTGAAATGCCTCGTGTATTATTTATTATTGTGAGATTTGAAATTCTACAGCTGTTTGTTTGAAATAAAAATATCCGGACATTAGCCATCGCAAGCCAAATTAGTTAGAGGTGCAATGCAGTTGTGTAAGATGTTATAATTAAATCAAACTCTTCGTGTAAAGCTTCAGTAGAGAAAACCCATTATATAACTTCAGTTCAAAAATAACAATTACTGATATGGTAGGCCACACCTCTTCCAGATGACCAGATCAATCTCAATCAGATTAATCTCAATCAATTAGTCTCGATCAAATCAAATAATTAAAAGTTGTGAATCAAATCAATCAATCTCAATCAAGTAAATTAATCAATCAATCAATCAAATCAATTTATCAAACCAATTAATCAAATCAATTAATCAATCAATCAGATCAACCTCATACTTCCTCGCTCACGTTTAAAATGGGCTGGATGGACCTCCTTGCAAGGATCGATCATAATTTTGAAAAAGTCGCGGAGATCAGAAATAATGCTAGTTTGTGTTAAATTATCTCGCTGCCCGATTTCACCTCAAAATTAATTTAAAAATAATTTTGAAATATATCAAAGGCCTTTGCGCAAATTTTGACTTTGTCCAATTGGGCACCCTCCAATTCCAAATACTCGGGTATATATCGATCTTTTCACTCGTAGTCGTTATACCGTGAAGGGCTGTCCGAACACGTTTCCCTGATTTTGAGGAAGTTATTGACATAACCCGAGAAAAGACCCCCACTCTGTCGTATTGGCAAACTTCATACACCCACACTTCTAAAACTCGATATCCTAATTCTATAGCTTTTTGAAGTTCGTCAGCCACGTAACTACCGGTAAATTTACGTTCCTCCTGCGTATGGGCCCAATCATGCTGGAACATAGTTTCAGCACATGTTCTACACACGACGAACATTAATCTACCGTGCATTTTAAGAGGCAGGACAGGATGGTACGGATCTGATGGCGGGAGCAAACTACATTCCACAAGGCCGTCGACAGTGCATAAATCGAGGTTTGAGCAGTCGGCACCAATGTGAAGTGTAGGATGTCCCACCGGATACCTAGAATATTTGTTCACATAGGGGTATAGTGAACAAACATCCAAATACCTGATTTGCAAATCTTGTTTCGCTTTATAATACAACTTAATCGCATTAGTACGACCTCTGAAGAAACTATAGCAGGGATTCAGAGGTGACTCATTCAGCACGTTGCTTGAGCTAACGAATGCGCTTGCGTTCGGATTTTGTTTTAAAAATGATCTGAATCCACATTCTCAAATTTTTATTAAACCATAGTTATAAGAACGTATCCTGCGTGATGTTACCGTTTTCTCATGACGCAAAAACGCTATGCTCTGCTCGCGTCTACTATTATCAGCTTGTTCGGGGTACACCTTACACAACCGTGTAAATAGAACCGTGAAACTGGTATACAGTGTCCGTATCGTGAGAAAACCTATCAATCAGGATACCTTCCCTTAACCGTACTTCACGCGAGTTCCCGGCATGCTGAATACGTCTGCCTCCAGGATGCCCGAGCCAGAGAAGCCATTGAATAGCAATCCTCAACTGCTTGTCACTCAATCTGAATCCACCGAGTCCTATAGTATTCTCACGAATAAAATTTCTACGGAAAACAAGGCTACAGGCACCGGCGATAGTGCAGCATTCGCTAAAGGGACCTTGTTTTTCTCGACAAATCTCATCCAAAACTCAAAACAGGATCTTCTAAGGATACTTATGTCTTGCATGCAATTTCGTCATTGCACCACTTGTAAAGTCTGCTCGAGCTTCGGAAGACATTTCGTCGGCACCGCAAAAGTGCATTTCCGGTAAAGCGCCGTCAAAATCTTGGTTTTGCACTGTGTTAACTAGGTGAGGGAAGTGGCCTTTTTAGTCTGGGAAATTAAAGGTTTTAGGGAGCTTGGATAGGGCTATGGGAAGGAAGTTCAAACTGTCTATGAATTTTAGGTTGTTATCGCACGTGAGAGAGATGATTTTAGTACCGTTAGATATGATTTTTGGATTCCATGCAGAGGATTTCATTAAGGATAAATTGGCAGTCATAGGATTTAGAATTGTTGGCTAGGGCTGTAATAGTTACTCGTCTTTCGTTGAGCCAGGAAATGTAGAAAAGGAGTTCGGATACCGGCGAGGTAGAGAATATGTGTTGGTGTTGCTCGCAATGCCTACAACCCTGCTCAATATCGAGATCGCTATTAATGCTCGAAATCGAAGTCTTTTGCGAGTTTTTCGAGTCCGCCGTGCTTTTTAACATGTAACAAAAATGACGGTCTGCTCATCCTGCACACACTTTACTTATCAATTCATCTAAAGAGGCCTTCAACAAAAATGAACTTTTAGTAAATATACCTTAGTACAAAAGAAATTACATTGAAAATGCGCAATTTATTGTTGCTTACTTGAAGCCATGTAATTGGTGATTGTTCAGAATTGGCATCTCTAAATTTAAACACAACCCTCTTTGCGATGGTGTTAAACTTCTTAATATACTTTTCACCCCTAAACTTATTTTAAAATGTTTATTATCATCGGCGGGTATTGTGTTACCACCACCACTATCATCAACATATAAGGCTTCAGTTGTCGTGTTTGTCATTACATTGTGTGTACCCTGTAATTAAAAATAAGACGCAAAAAATATAGTTATCTTTAAATAATGCATTTAAATACAAAACGTGTTTGGATTTCATGTGTAGACGACGGCCGAATATGAATGTCCTAAACACCATCAGCGGGTGAAGATGTTGACGGCTTCTAAAACAAATCATTGATTACTATCTTAAAACCACGGTACTATTTAAAATATGATAGTATGTACAGCAAACAATGTCACTTTGTATTTGTAAAAAATATCCTACTTACTGCGGCAGATCTAGCCTTTTTCAACTATTGTGCACCACCACCACCACAGCTAACACGACCTTCTACTTTAGTGAGCATCTAGAATGATAAAGAAATATTAACACCAAAGTTTTAGAAAATTTATAATGTTACTTACCACAGCCATTATTTTGGACTGGATCTTTTGCATAGCATCACCAACAACACGTTTAATAATGTGGTAGTATATTGTCAGGGTATTTTGAACACCCTGTATACGTAGTAGGTAATTTTGTTTGTAGTCTTATGTACTTAGTTAGATTCCGTATATAAATATTTTTTTTGTTGTCAAATTAAGTTTTATAGTAAATTTGTGTTTAATGTGTGTGGTGAGCTTTAGATTCTTAGTTTCTGAATTATTTTTTTGTAATTTAGGTTGTTTTTCCTTATTATTTCTCGTTTATAGAAGTTTGGTTAACGCTTATTTGTAAATAGTTGTATATAAGTTTAATTAAGGTTTATTTCGTTTGATTTCCATAAATATAATAGAAAATTAAGTACGTTAAATAAATAGTGAGGATTTATCTGTATGATATCATGGTAGCGCCATACAGACGCTTAAGTATAGTTGTCCAGTTTATTATTAGGTATTTTGGTTTTAATTCATAGAGATTGCATGTGGGCCTTATTGTTCGTACTTTAAGGTAAACATACAGAGGCTGTACAGGATACTTTTGCTGACATTTGAGTTTTTAAAATTTACCGAGTCCTTACGGACGGAAACGAATTTGTGGTTGGGGTATCTTATTTTCCCTTCCGTTTCTTTAATTGGTTGAATTATATTAGATAAGATTTTTTTATGAGTAGTGGGATGCAAATTCAAAGATGGATTTTTGTGAATAATTTTTGGAATTCTGAAACTGATCGCGTTCTCGTGTACTAGTATTACGGTACCGCTGGTTACGCTTTAAGGGGTGGTTTAGAACGTTGAAATTTTGGACCTTGTGGTGTTTAACGAACGTATTTGTTGTGTAGTAAGGGTAGTTTAGCTACTCCTGAAGGTTACCTGTGAAAGGGATTTATTTAAATTGTTCATTCACCAAAGGATTATACCTAGTGCCGATTTCGGTTTTACGTAAAGTTACCTAGAGGACATCGTCGTGTTGTATAGTGCTTCAGTGACCTCTTTGGTTTAGATCGCTTTTGCGGATTTTAAAAATCATCGTTCTTGCAGTGCCACCTGTTTCCACCTATTTATCGTACAAAGCGTGTGTAAAGATAAAGAAACTTTCGCAATATATTAAAATTTAACGTTATTTAAATCAAGTTATCAACATTTTGGATTATTAGTGGAAATAAAACCAATTAAAGCTAAAAGTTATCAAGTCAATTGAACGCTCATATTATTATTTTAAAAGAAGTTTTTCATTAATGCAGTAACATTTTAACGAGTTTAGTCAAGAAATTGTTTGTGTATCATAGAACAATAGTCAACATTTTATTCTTCATTGTTGCCAGAGCAGGAAGAGTTCATTTCAGTCATAGCCGTAACCGACCACCTGGCTATCTTCCACATATATTGTAACACAGAAGAGGTGTAATTCTAGACATTTAAGGTAAAATAATATTGTTTTTTTATTGCATATTTCAAGATTTATTATCCTGTGTGTTTCGAATTATTTTTTGTGTCAATGAAGGTCTGAAAGCGGTGTCGTAATCTTTTTTGTCATTAAAGTAAGTTGTTTTAAATTTATTTAGCGTAATTAATTATAGTTTTGACGCTCCGCCTTCACCCTTTGTTATTTATTTTGGTATTAAAGGGCAATTGACCCTATTGTAGTGTGGGTATATTATCCACGAATTATATATTTATAGGTTAAACGATTTAGACTGGCGTAAAGCAGTACTCTGATCAGACATCCTGTCGCCTTTTAAGTATTTGTTTTTGTTGATACGCATTATCGTCTGTTTATATTTTTTTATATTTATCCTTTTTATTATTTTATTATAGTTTGTTAGGTTTTATAAATGTGTTTTACTTCTATGGAAACCCTTTTGTGTTACATAAAAGTTCTTTTTTTGCAAAGTGCAAGTTACCGGTAATTAGTTTTAACGTAACAAAGTTAGTTTTTTTTGTTTTATTGAGTAATAGCGTTCTTAATATTTAGTATTTTATTTTTTTTAGTTGAGTATTAATTCAGTTTAGAGTTCATTCTATAGCTTATTTTTTTGTTTTGTTTTGATTATTATTTAATGCTTAATTTATTACACTGAAGAGTATTAACGTAATTTTTATTGAGTGTTTATCACGCTTTTATCTGACAAGCGTGTAGTGTTTTGAAGCCCGATTTCAGGTAATTTGCTGAGTTGCTGTCCAGCACACCTGGGATCGATTACGGATAGGTAAGCGTATGTTTTTGTATGTTTAGATACGCTATGTACTCGTAATTTTGGCACGACGACCCTTATTTTGACTACTAAACATTCTGGCGCCCAAACCGAATTGATTTTGTCTTCATCCCTATTGTGACTTACGTACGATTTACTATTCTGACCTACACCCATACGCTGACTAGTCGGGGCAAAAGGCCAATTTATCTGTAATCCCGTTCTACCACCCGTTTATACCGTTACAATATATGTACAATCCCTTATTCGGACATCAAACCACTCTCCAAAATATTTAAAAGGGTAGAAATTGACAAGCTTGACATTATAGCAGTTTTAACACAACGTATCAACAATGATCTTAGAGTATGATTCAATAGTTTTCACAGCTGCAATCTAATTACGCGGGTTTTTACGTAATCAGATTTAGATAAGAGAAACAAATCGTACAAGCATGTTCGACACAACAACAGCTGCATTACCAAGATCCTTTCGCTTTCGCGTATTTTCCTAAATAATGAATTGTTCAACTGAAAATTAAAACAAGTTAAAATTTTTTAGATGAACTTTAAAATCTTATTTCTATATGTAAGATGTTGATGGAATCTGTTTTCAATTCAGCATCTTAAACCTTCATCAGATGTTTACAACCAGAGAATAATGAAACAGTGTGTAGATATTGACAACTAAAACAACCACGGTAAAGATTTTTGTTATCCGTATATTTCACAGTACAGTAAATCGTTTCAACATACATCTTTATCAATTTTAATATAACTGTAAACGTTATCGAAAATGTTTAGATTGTATAGCTTTAATATGCAAATACAACATTTAAACATCCAAAAAGACGTCTTCTAATCATCACTTGAGTTCGGCCAATCAAGCAGAAATCTTAACTTGTTTTACTACAATGGGTTTTTGGTTTTTATAAACTTTAACTTGAATCAGACACAATATTTTGAATTCAAAAGTTGATTTTACAATCTGGAAGTAAAATCAAATATTTCGCTATTTAAAATTGATATGAGATGTAATTAAAAAGTTGTTTATAGAATTATCTCTAATTACATGACTTAGAACATTATATTTGTATTTCCAACACAGCGCACATTTTTACGTAATTTGATAATTAGTGAGTTTTCCCCAGGCACGTTAGAGCTATTTGAATAGTGAAAGATTGTTATTGTGGTTATATAATCGGGAAGTCTTGTTATGTAATTAGGCGATTAGTAGGTTTTTCCACCAACACGGTAGAACTATGAACACACAGAAAGTGAATGTACTATGAGTATACAGGTAACAGAAAACCAAGTTATTCACTTGTGGGTCAAGCTTACAAGGAATTCGTTCATTAGAGGACTGGTAAATGTAAGTACTTTATTTAATCACCTGTACAGATTTTTAATCTTATGTTATAATTACAGATATGGATTTATTATCTATTATAAGTTTTGTTATGAACGAATAAGTTCAAAGGTAAATAAATTAAAAATTATTATTAGTTTTATTACATACATAAATAAAATGTTTACCTCGAGTAGGATTTGATCCTACGACCTGTACTTTACTGGAGTATTTATTATGGATTTATCTACTCTAAATGCGTCATCGTGTTTTAAACCATTCAGAAACGTTAAAAATTTGGCGACAGGAACACAATACAACATACTCAATCTGAGTATCATATCAACAAAGTATGGTGAAAAGATGTGTGTGGAACTGGAAGACCAAATGTGTACTACCCGATCATTTCCATAAGTTTTCCAAAACCGAGGAGCATTGTATACCGCTATTTAACGAACAGGTGAAGAGTAGGGATGTTTCAATACGATTTTTAGGACCAGCAGGCAAAACAACCAATTTAGAAAAACGGTTTTGTATGTTATGTGATGATGATGAGATTGACTTAATAAGTAAAATCATTTTTGATTCGTGATATTTGAGATTGATTGATTAATCGATTTGAGTGTTACTTTTAATTATGACTCATAATTAAAAGGGGCTAAGATCCAAGAGCAAGTTCCAGAGCTCTATATCTGCCTTATGAGGTAGTATGAGACCCCCTCCCCCATTATTAGAACACTATTTTAAATTTCCCGCCAAGGGGCCCGCCACAAAGGGGGAGAAGACCCTAACACAAGTTCCTGTACCTGTCTTATGAGATAGTATGAGGTCCCCTTATTAGAATACAATTTCAGGAGTCCTACAGCTGCCTTATAAGTTAGTATGAGGGTTCCGTTATTAGAATACTATTTCAAATTCCTGCCCTTACGATTACAGGGACCTACATGTACTTTTAAAAATATACCGCTGGGTGGTTCACGATCAACCTCTATTACAGAACATTATTAGAATACTATTTCAAATTTCCCGATTAAGGGACCGCGTCAAACAATCAGGGGGCCAGGTAGGGGTCGAAGACCTTAGAACAAGTCCCTGACGTCTATGATAAATGTATGAGGGCCTATTGTTAGAATAATATTTCAAACTTCCCGCCAAGGGGGGCCGTCAAGGGGCGACGATCCTAATAAACGTTCCGGAGACCTATACCTCCCTTGTGAGATAGTATGAGGTCCCCCTCGTTAGTACACTATTTCAAATTTCTCGCCCTGACGAGACATGCGATTTGCATGTACTTACCACTAGGTGAAGTAACGATCAACCTTTATTACAGAAAACATTTATTAGTCCTAGAAATACACCACTTGATATTGATTTGATTGAGATTAGCGTGACTGATTAATTGATTTGATTGGGATTGATGCTTAATTCATTTCATTAATTGGTTTGATTCATTCACTTGATTAATTAATTGACTGATTGAGATTGATCGATTTGATTCACATCTTTCAATTATTTGATTTGATCGAGATTGATTGATTGAGATTGATCTGGTCACCTGGAAGGGGTTATGCCTACCTTTGGGACTTTTCACCGAGATTGATTAGATTGAGATTGATCTGGTCACCTGGAATGGGTGTCGCCTACCCTTAGGCCCTTTTGATCGAGATTGATCTGATTGAGTTTGATCCGATCGATTGATTTGACTGAGATTGATCTACTTATTTGATTTGATTAATTGATTTGAGCCTTAGGCCTCCATCAGAACACAGGTTGGGCGAAGTTTAAGGACCAATCAGAAACCAGTGGACGTGGCCTACCCTCAGGCCCTCCAATCAGAACACACGGCCTGGGGCTGTACGCGCGCGCACGACCAATCACCTGAAATGGGGCGTGGTCACTTGGGGTGAGAGGTCGGTCACGTGCCTACCCCTACTCCTTCCCCCACTAATTTTAATTATGACGTCAGTGTCCTCAAATGCCTTCAGTCTACTCAAAAAAGAGACCGCGAAGCAAAAAGAAATTAATATGGCGCCCGTAAGAATAACAAAGTTGGCCGTTCGTAACATAGCAGGCGTGAAATTTTTTTGATACCGTTTTTAAAATCGTCGTATCCTCTTACCTATGTTTTGAAAATTTTCATAATAAATAAAATATTGTGGTTTTTCGAAAATGCTTTGCTCTTCACCCTGTATCTACGTAATAGTGTCGATTTAAAATAAAATAAGCCTTGATTATTTTTGGGCAGACAAATACGCAGCTTTTCTTCCATTTAACCGACTTCGTATTTCCAACGGTTTCCATTATTCCAATGCACAGGCTGTCCCAAATTCGAGGGCAAGCATGGGGATCTTGCTTATTATAAGAGATAGGATATAGGTTTAAACTCGGCACTTTTGCTAAATTCGATGCCGAGTAATAATCTGAAAAAAAATTTGAGCTAACTCGAATGGATTTGGTTTTATGCTCAAAAAACTAAAAATTTCGATTTTCGTTTTTCGCGTTTGGCCACCTTATTATTAGGAATTTTCAAAATTAGATTAAACATTGTTAAGGCACCTTTTACGCACAATACTAATACGGTATTAAAAATATTATGTGACGTTTCGTTTATTCTGAACCATCATCAGGTTTATTTTTTCTTATGGGGTTAAGATATATTTTATGTCGTTGGATGGAGAATGTTATGCTGATTTTAGCAATATATAACACTTTATGGTTTGATCGACTGCGAACTAAAATAATGAGAAAAATACGAACAAGATTCCGCCTTCTTGGATCCAGCAAGGAATAATTACAGTAGTTCTACTTATTTAATTTGTTAAACTCGTTAGAACATCCAAAAAAATATAAAAACATTTAAACAATTTAAAAAAAAACATTAACAAACAACTCAAACAAGTATGTCTATGTAACACGGTCATAATAACGACAACGCAAATTTATCGATAGGTAACAACAAAATAATTACACAGACAAACAAACAAAAATTATTATAATAAATGTTTGAACAAGTTTCCTCCTTCTTGAATACAGTAACGAATTCTTCTTCTACAATTGTTTACGCTTCTTTGAATGACTTGCCTGGGAATTTGACGAAGTTCATTAACAACCCTATTCTGGAGTTCTTCTATATTTTGCGGTGGCGTCTTATAAATCATATTTTTTAAATAGCCCCAGAGGAAGTAATCTAAAGGGGTTAAATCTGGACTTCTTGCTGGCCACTTAAGTGGTCCCCTATTTCCCATCCATTTATCAGGAAATTCGCCGTTAAGATATTCACTTATTATCGCAGCATTCTGATGAGGAGCTCCGTACATTTGCCACCAGAGAGTCCATCGTTCGTTTAGCGAAACATCATCCAAAAGGTCTGCTATTTCGTGTGTTAGAAATGCGAGGTAGCGTTGAGACGTTAGGATACCTTCGTAAATAATTGACCCAAGGAGCCTATCCTTCCAGATTCCAACCCACACATTAAAGGACCGGTGGCCTTGTCCTCGCATTTGCCTGTTAATTTGTGGATTTTCAATGGACCAGTTGTGCTCGTTATTACGATTAAACATTCCATTAGTGGAAAAATTGCACTCATCCGTCCAAATTATTTGATTGAGAAAGTTGCGATTTTCCAGCGTTTTGGTATCAAGTTGGTTACAAAAATCTAACCGTCTCATATCGTCCCCAGGCCGAAGAGTTTGACTAACGTGTAACTTAAATGGTTTATAACGGTGTTGCTTTAACGCCCGCCAAACTGTCGTTTTTGGCACTTCAATAGTTTGCTCTATTTCTCTGGTAGATGTTGAAGGATTTTCTTGAACCTAAGATGGATAACATAAAGTCATAACTCTCCAAAAAAAAATGTCTGCTGAAATTAGCAGTGAAGTGAGTGGAAATTCTTATAATTAGTATAATACTAACAAATAGTACCTGATGTAATATTTCTTCTTCGGAATCTCTGTCTAGTCTGCTACCATATGCATTTCGAGGTTTCTGAAAACTACAAATTCTCGCAAATTTTGGTCTAATTTAAAAAAATATCTCTGGTTTGGTTGCTGCCTCTCCGGATATTCCTCTAAATATCTTTGTTCTGCTCTGACACTATTTCTATTGCAGCTATAAAATATCCTTATCATGTCTCGTTTTTCTGAATTTGAAAACATTCTAAAGAAACTTGCAAATTTTAGAGCACTAACACGAAGGATCTTGCAGTTATTACCCTTTTTACAATTAAAAAATGACATGACAAAAGCCAACTCCTGAGTTTTGTTTGATTCATGGGTATCGTGATAATGTAATATTTAGTTTTTAATTTAAGAGTATCTTAGTTCGCAGTCGATCAAACCATGAAGTGTTATTATTATTGCTAAAATCAGCATAACATTCTCCATCCAACGCCATAAAAATATGTCTTAACCCCGATAAGAAAAAATAAACCCGATGATGGTTCAGAATAAACAAAACGTCGCAAAATATTTTTAATACCGTATTAGTATTGTGCGTAAAAAGTTGCCTTAATAATGTTTAATCGAATTTTGAAAATTCCTAATAATAAGGTAGCCAAACGCGAAAAACAAAAATCGAAATTTTTAGTTTTTTGAGCATAAAACCAAATGCATTCGAGTTAGCTCAAATTTCTTTTCAGATTATTACTCGGCATCAAATTTAGCAAAAGTGCCGAATTTAAACCTATATCCTATCTCTTATAATCAGCTTGCCCTCGAATTTGGGACAGCCTGTACAGTGCATCTCATTTTGGTTGAGACAGCCAAATATAGATATCTCGGTTGTTGTTGAAGATAGAACCTTGCGGTTTCCGCGGTCTTGTGCCACTTTTTTGTGAAACTCAAGATGGTCTGAACGGATTTTGTCTAACTTCTTATAACTTATAAATTACAGGGTGTTTTTGAAAATCCACACTTTTTGAATCCCCTCCATATCTAAGAAGTTTCTCAGCGATAATGTAACGGTGCTCAATTTAAAATTTAAAAATCCGCTTTTACAAGGTTGCTGATAAGGGTACAAACTTCTGTGATAAGATAATTTCTATTTTCCTGTCAAAAGACATTAACCGAAGAAAGGTGCTTAGAAATAATCCAAGCAATCCTCAGAAATAAACAATAAAATTCTAATTATTGATCAAATTAAGTAACAATATCACTATTGGTGAGGAAAATTTCTTATTATTAATAAATTAAGCATAAGATATTGAACATTTTAGGACCACATGGTTTACTTAATTCATAGTCATTTTCACGAAGAATCCTTCATCTCAAAGCATAGGCAGTCTAAAACAAGACTAAATTCTCTATAAATAAATTAGTCATTTTAAAGAAAACCCAAATCTAACCTTGGGTTTTCTTTTTCTTATTATTTTTATTATATTAGCCGTTCTTCATAAATCTACCCAATTCCATAATCAGGGATATAAATTTGCCATTGGTTGGTCCAGAAAATTAAGAACATCAGGAACCACCACCTTTAACACCGCTAAGCAACCACTAACCACCATTTAACCATCACCGCTAAGCAACAGATCACCACCACAACCATCACCATCACCAGAGCACATTCATACCATCACCGTGTTAGTTGAAGCAAAACCATTATTAACGCAACTAAATACTTAGGTCAGATCCATCCGATTAACTTAATTATATAATCTAACACATTTAATTACTACTGCATACAGTATTTAACCGAAAATTGTAAGAGATCTCCCGGACAAGCTCACACATACATACAACAGGCAAAACAGACCAATCACACATTTCACATCCACAGTTTATATAATTAGATTGTTTGATTTCATTAATTGCATATCAGCTAGTGTAACTACCGTATATATAAAATACTTCAACTAACATTAAACATTTACATAACCTAACTTTTGTATTAGTAAACCAACACTAAATAAGTTCCGAATGGCATTTATTATCTTCTGCACCAATTACCAACCTTTAGCCCTGGCGCCCTGAGATACTCATGTTCTACTATCTAGCCAGTATAGCAGTCCAACCAAACTTATTTTATATACACTGAACGTTGGTTAGCATAATAATTATAATTTCACATATGCATCCGTTTTCAATCCATTTGATTGAATTAAGGTTATAAATGTCAAATTGAAAACTTGTCCCATAGAGAATATTACGTAGAATTGCACTCAATTTTTTTTCATTCATGGAATAAGACTCAACTTATGACTTTTTCAATGCAACACCCTGTATTTTATTATCTCATTAAATTACTTATTTTTTTTCCTTCTAAACGATATATAATATATAAACATGAAGTTTTCAAAAATGTTCCAAAATTACTAAAACATTGAATTTTAATAGAGTGCCATGGATTTCAAAGTTTTACTACAGGGATTATTATTTGTGATTTTTTTATAGTAGGTCATGGATGCTACAAACACTGTTGTTGACTTTTGGAGCATTGTTTTATCAAGTGACTGTGGAGAAATCAACACATTTACTGTCATGATGATAAATTTTGATGCGTGCCCCTGCCCACAATTCGAGGTTGATTGTGCCGTTTTTAGAAGAAACTTTTCAGGACCATTGGATTGAAACAGATGGAGCCATTGGGTGGCCTGCAAGGTCACCTGATTTGTCAGTGTTGGATTTTTTTTGTGGGGTTTTTTGAAAAATAGAATATACGGTAAGAGGCACAATAAAATTGAAGAACTTTATGCAACAAGAGAGGCAGTTTTCCTGAATTTACAAAATCGGCCTTTCATAATTTTAAATGCATTAAGACGTTTAAACATTTCAATGAATAGGTTGCCGATAATTTCGAAATGAAATAGTATGAGTAAATATTTAATTAGTTGCTTATTCTACATTATGCACTTTCTATTACTATTTATTTGTTGCTATTAGTTACCTACGTTTTGTGTTTTGTTAGTGAATTAGTGTTAGTATTGTTCTTGTTCCTTTCATGGAAAAATCACAAGTAGTATTTCTTCAATTTGAACTTTTTTGTATGAAAAATCCATAGCCTACTATTAAAAATCCATGTTTTAGTGATTTTGGAGCATTTTTGAAGAATTTATGTTTATATATTATATATTTTTGAAGGAAAAAAATAAGAATTTAATGAGTAATAAAATACAGGGTGTTCTATTAGAAAAATCATAAGTTTGAGTCGTATCTCCATAACCATACCCCGAAAAAAAAATTGAGTGCGTCACTGAATTCCACATAAAATTCTCTGTGGGATAAGTTTTCAATTTGACATTATCGCTGAGAAACTTCGTAAATATGGAGGGGGTCCAAAAAGTGTGAATTTTCAAAAACGCCCTGTAACTTATGGACGAAAGAAGTTAGGAAAAATCCGTTCAGGACATCTTGAGTTTCACAAAAAAGTGGCACAGGACCGCGAAAACCGCAACGTCCTTTCTTCAACAACAATAGAGATACTGGGCTGTCTCAACCAAAATGGGATGCACTGTACATCATTTTATACTAGACACTCTGTATATTTTCTCACGATAATGATACATGTATTAAAACGCGTTGAGAAATAAATAATTTATTATAGAACATTGTGGAATTATATTTGAAACATTATTGTTATTAATTACTAATTCTATTTATTGAAAATATTTTAATGATCTCAGTTGTTTGCCTCTTAATCTGTAAGCGTTAAAAGATCTTCATCAACCCGAAATTCAACATGTCAAGAAATTTTAGGCTGAACGAAACGCATTGATGACCGTCACAAATTCTTTATAATAATCTCCATTAACAATTAAAAATTAATTGTGAGCACCAAATACTGTATTAAATAAACTGATTTTCTTCTTTAAACTGGTTGACATTTACAAGATACGCTTTTGTATACAAGTTTTTTTTTAAACCCTATAGAATTTTAGAAAGTTTAAATTTGTATAAACATTCTCTCATACTCCTATATATTTTTTTAAATTAATTCTGGGTCTTTATTAACATTGCAATCTTGGACATAAGTGAACAAATTTGATTAGGCGCACTGTTGTTCATTGTTGTAGGGAAAAAGGGTTACATTCTACAAATTTAACATTGTAAGGCTATTGTGATTGTTAAAATAGGCATTATGCATTATTCAAGAAGTCCAGTTCTCCCTATTTATATTTCATGAACCGTCCTCATGTGGATATTATGAATAGAATTCATCCTTAATTGGCTCAGTTTATTATTTAAACCAGATATTTTTATAAAGATATTTAAACAATTTCTAAAATTTCTTATTAATTTGTTAATTTAAATTTCGGTACAAGGTATCAGATAGCGAGATAGCGTCATTAAAATTGATTATGAGTATAAAATAAGTATAAAAATGTTGTACATTAAACGTGTCTACATTGCATATTTTTGTATTTTTTGTACAGTGTGAAAGGAAAATTTATTTTAATTGTAATGTTCATGTTGCCTTTTTTTAATGCCATTAAACATACAATATATCCGTAATTCACGGTAATCATAAATTAAAATGAAGGTAAATACAGCAATGTGCGGTGCTGACAAGCATTAACTACTCTTCTTGTGAATTAATAGGTTTTTGTCAAATTACATATTGTAATTTATATCTTTTATAGAATATCAATTGTTTTTAAACATCAGTTTTTGTATTTAACGTTTTATTATTAATCTCTTTACTTTTCTTTAATTCATACGTATTGGTGTATGTACCAAAAATGTCCTACAGGGGTACCTTTAATGAATTATACATTGAGCCTTGAATTTGTATACTTCAGATTTTATCTTCTTCGTTAAAAGTGTTTAAATATTGTTAATGTTGCTCGTAAATCTTATTTTTATTGGAATAATCTCCGCAAATTTTATCTAACACCATCACAAAAGAAAAAAGTGAAACTTGTAACTGTGATTTTAGAAAAGTTCCTTAACTGTAAATACGTCATTCCCGGGTTTGAGTCCCGTTTCAGGCGTAAATTTTTTGTAAATCTACGGTGGCTTAGATTGACTTTAAAATAAAGACTACAAAATAGATTCATTTTCATGTATACTATACGAAATGTAATATAGGAAAGGTACGAGGGATACTATTTATGTATTGAGAATTGGCAACACTGGTATTGCCAGGTGAAATTTGTCACTGTCATCTTAAAGTTTGACATTTTTGAGGTTATACGTACTCAGAACGTTTTGTCGTGCGAGCACTATTTGTGTTGTTTACAGTAAGTTGAAAATTTCATCTCAGCCAAAATATGGAATTAACTCATGAAAATTTTCAGAGCTATGATTTATTACGACTTTCGACGTGGTCTAACTCAAGAACAACGCATCAATCAACTGAATTCAACTTTTGACGATGAAGCGCCATCCACAGCCACTGTATATCGCTGGTACACTGAATTCAAACGTGGACGTAGTTCGCTCACGGGTGAAGTTAAAGAAGGTCGTCCAAAATCAGTCGTTGTGCCGGAAAATATCGATGCTGTGCGAAAACTAATTGAAGAAGATCGTCATGTGACATATCACGAAATCGAGAGATGTTTAAGCATTAGTATGACCGGCATACATAAGATTTTGCACGAACATTTGTGTGTTCGGAAGCTGTGTGCACGTTGGATTTCACATTTGTTGACAGATGCTCAAAAAAATGCTCGTGTCGATTGGTGCCGTAAAATGATTTCAAAATACAACTGTCGTGCATCCAAAGCGGTATACAACATCGTCACAGGTGACGAGTCGTGAATTTATGCCTATGAGCCAGAAAGAAAAGGCCAGTCCACAGTTTGGGTGTTTCAATGTGAATCAAAGCCAACAAAAGTTGTTCGTTCTCGAAGCGCTAAGAAGAAAATGGTGGCGTTTTTCTTCACGAAAACCGGTCCTGTGGAAACTGTGGCTTTCGAAAATCGAAAGACCGTTAATTCAGCGTGGTATACGACCATTTGTTTGCCTGAAGTTTTCGGTAAATTGAGAGGAACCAACCCAAAACGACGAATTATTTTGCATCACGACAATGCCAGCTCACACACATCACATGCAACAAACGAGTATTTGGACACACAAAAGATCGAATTTATGGGTCATCCGCCTTAAAGCCCCTACTTGGCACCCAATGACTTCTTCTTGTTCCTACTAATTAAAGATAAACTGCGTGGACAACGATTTTCATCGCCCGAAGAAACAGTTGAGGCCTTCAAAACGCATGTTTTAGAGCTACCATCTTCTGACTGGACAAAGTGCTTTGAAGGGTGGTTCCATCGCATGCAAAATATTTTTCATCAAATTCATTTGTTTATTCTGTCTATTCTCAATACATAATTACCAACCCTCGTATTGCTAATATTTCGATCTCGTGATTATGACGGGTCTTCACGTTTTAAGAGTCCATGAATTCATTTTGTCCATTTTTGGCATGCCATGTGTGCGTACTGTTATACCATCAAACCGCATTATAATCTGTCCAGAAACCAAGCGAAGGAATAAATCAACATGCTTGGCAGATTACAGTGGCGTTGGGTTGTTTTATGATAAAAAATATAAAGCTGAAGTAATATTGATTAGATATGTCATAATAAAATTAATTAATACTAGTTAAAAGTTGGGAAGGGACGAGGATATTATTTATTTGTAATATAATCTTTCTGTTTTCAGACTAAAAGAATTTCCTGGTTGATTAGGTAATTATTGATTGTGTGGATTGCCAACTCCGTATATATCACAAATTGCTTATAACATTATCGGCCACATTTTGATAATTTAAAAGTATTTAATTACTAATAATTGAACTAGAAAGTATGTACTGCATTTGGAATCACACTTTAATAGTTTTTAATGTATTGTTAATGACATAATTAGGGGAGAAATATGCGAATGACACTAAAATTAAACATACATTAATATAACGATAGCCTAAGTTATGATTATTGTTATATAGAGGTATATCATAAGGTGTACTTGCGCTGCAGTATTGCGTGTGAAGAGGTCTGCGCTTTCTGCTAACGAACAAATTATGCTCAATGTGTACAATCAGTTGAAATGTGTATGACTGGCATTGGAAAAACAACAATATTCAAAATTTGACGTGAAAACAAAGTTTCTTTTCGTGAGCCTAGTTCATCTCATGATAAAAAAAAACAGAAATATCCCAATATGTGAAAACTACAATTAGAAGAATAGTGCATTAGTTTTTCTTCTTTAAAAAACAAATACCGACATTAAAAAAAATTCTGTCAGTTATGAAAGAGGCAGACGGTATACCCAATTTAAGTAGAATAAGGTTGTGGACGAATTGAACTTTTCATGGGAAAAAAAATGAATAGAAAATCAGATCTCATTGTCTGCAAAATCCACGTGTACGCCTATGATATTTACTTTAGAACTCAACAACAGGTACCTCCCATTGTCAAAGGATTAAAAGCTATTGATAAATAACTTACGTTGTAACGCTATGGTACGAAAGGGGTATGACCTAAAACTAGTTTAAGAAATCTATTAAGTACTTAATACAAAATCGTGTACCGATTATGTGTAAAATAAATGAACTATTTGTAATTTATTCCTTCGCTTTGTTTCTGGACAGACTTTAAGCTTACCGAAATAAACGGGTTGCCAAGTTAACTGCAGTGGAAATGAGCGGGTTCGATATAAGACGTAATAAGGTTGAACTACACCCTACACTCTACACTGACCATAAAACGAGAAATAGCAACATTCAATCGGGAAAAATAGTCTCTAGTGTAACGGGTGCCTTAGAAAATTTCAAATTTCGCGCGAAGTTCTACGACATTAATTAGTGTTATTAATTTTCTAGATAAAGAAATGGTTATTGGTCATTTGTATTTGAATGGATTTTATATTAAGACGAAAATCCTGAGTTTGCTACACTACGTTATTTGCATATAATTGTGAAATTACAAATAAAGAAGTGCGATTATTGTCAAGTTGGTGATAATAAAAAGATTATACCATAATTTAAAAATCGCGTTAAAATAATTTGAGATAATGCGTTTTGTATGCGGTAATCAATTATGTTTTATGCGGAATAATAAATATAAAAGACAGTAATCGATTCAAATTGGTAAATCAATGTATGAAGAACAATAACTCGAAGTTATTGATTACAAAAAAGGAAGCTTTGCGGCTTGTTGTTCATTTTGCTGTTCGCGCGCACACTGTTTGTAGTTAAAATTAAACAATTAATTGATTATTATAAATATATCAAGCAATTGCTTACAAGAATCGTTAAATTATTGGAAAGAAAGATGGAAACGTGTTAATCCACAACAAAGGTATAAACCAGATATCGCGAGAACAAAGGAAGCAAGGCGTCAGCCCGCAGCTTCACCCATTTGAGGCCTCCGTGACTAGTCCGAAACGCAGAACATCAGCCTTCAACGAAAGGACAGATAGGTACGATCTTATATTGTGTAAATAAAAAAACGTTTTTATGTGTCTTATTTTCTCTGCACTTGAAGTTGAATATCAATATTGAATGGAAAACATTCCCTCACTTCTGATAAAGACTCCTCCCTCTTTCTGCATCTGTTCCCTCTCTCTGCCTCTTTCTCTCCCTCTCTCTCCCTCTATCTCGTCCCCCCCCTCTATCTCTATCTCTATCTCTATCTCTATCTCTATCTCTATCTCTATCTCTATCTCTATCTCTATCTCTATCTCTATCTCTATCTCTATCTCTATCTCTATCTCTATCTCTATCTCTATCTCTATCTCTATCTCTATCTCTATCTCTATCTTCTATCTCTATCTCTATCTCTATCTCTATCTCTATCTCTATCTCTATCTCTATCTCTATCTCTATCTCTATCTCTATCTCTATCTCTATCTCTATCTCTATCTCTATCTCTATCTCTATCTCTATCTCTATCTCTATCTCTATTATAAGACACTTTGCTTACCGTAATTAAAATGGTTTATTTCAATATGGCTCGGTCAAGCTCAAATCGGGTCTTGTCTTAACAAGACAGACGTGGTTCGTATTTTGGTGCTTAACACTGTACACTTTGAATAATTACACTAAAATGTTTTAAACTTATATTACCTATTTCTTTTATAAAACTAAATAATCAGATACTAAACTAGGTGAATTAAATTAACAACAAGAAAAATTTTATATTAGGTTAACCGGAGTGTCCTTCCTGGTAGCACACGTTTTGGTTGGTCTCCCGTGGACGGTAGTGGTGGAATTATTGGCTCCTGCGACGTTTCTGTGGAAATATAAATTATTGTGGTTCAATTGCTAGTGTATTATGACAAAAAATCCTGATAATGACGGTTTATTTTGATTTATTACGGAAGCTTAGGCCGGCCCTGTAAACGGTGGCGTGGTATTTATCAGGTGGCGTTGTGTAATATTCTCCGTATTACATAAGCAGGGGACAACGATTGCGCTGGTGTTTATAAGCAGATAAAAAAGAAAAATCAATAATTTAAAGTAACCTTGTTACTTTACTCTAACTGATCAGGATGGTCTTAATTAAATGAGAACGTATTTACATTGATTAATACATAACATTTATTAAGCCCGGCAATAAGACGCATTAATTCTTTATTATTAGAAAACGTCTGTTATTGTTAAACGCGTATAACTTTCTTATAAGCGAAACTTTATTAAATACAGGGAAGACGGAGTTTATCACTATCTCTATCTCTATCTCTATCTCTATCTCTATCTCTATCTCTATCTCTATCTCTATCTCTATCTCTATCTCTATCTCTATCTCTATCTCTATCTCTATCTCTATCTCTATCTCTATCTCTATCTCTATCTCTATCTCTATCTCTATCTCTATCTCTATCTCTATCTCTATCTCTATCTCTATCTCTGTCTCTCTCATCCGTCTATCTTGTCGTCTCCGTCTCCGTCTCCGTCTCGTCTCATCTCTCGTCTCCTCTCCGTCTCCACTCTCTCGTCTCTCTATCTCCTCTCCATCTCTCATCTCTCTCTCTTATCTCCATCTTCTCTATCTCTCTTAGTTCTACGAAAGAAATCTGACCAAATCTTGAACAACTGGCCTTTTCATGATGCCTCAAGTTGTTGCTTCAACATATGCCAAGCGTTAAAAGCTGTCTTCTGATCTATAATTTTCTGGTACACTGTATCAACAACATGACTTACGATCATAGACTTAGCATAACGGTTGGATTTCTTAAATAGGTTACTCTTAGGTTTTTTATCTTTTATTTCGGCGTCTGAAGCTCCTTCTTTTTGGTCTTCAGGTATAACTAGCTTGCCATCAATAACCTCTAGAGCAGCTTCATCATAATCTAAAAGATTTCTAATTTTACGCTACCAAACTGGTCAAAGGTTGGATGTGTTTATAAAATTCCATTCAGTTTCATCTATTGTGTTTAGTCGTAGATTAAACTAATAATGCACTAGAAAGTATTATTTTTAACCAAAACTCTGACAAGTTTCTGTTTCTTTATCACAACACTAATTTAGCGTAACTGGGCCAGTAACATATTATGTATTCTGCAGAAAGCTTACAAAAATGAGAAACAAACACACTTTCTAGAAACGTTTCTTAATTGTCATAAAAAAGAGAGTAAAATATAGTTTACATCATGTTCTTTTTTATATAACCTAGTCAGTGTTATCAACAAGAACTAATTTCCCGCAAAAGATCAAATCACATATTAGAAACGGAGTAAACTAATCAAAGATCTTATATGCAAAAGGGGGAGGGTGGTGGGTGCCCACTCAACCATTTTAACATTAATTGTCCCCTGTTTATAAACACTAATTACTCCTACGCACATTTATCTTTTTGGTTATAAACATTATTTATTATTAAATCAAATTTATCTTTACCAAACGGATCTTAGATCTAGTAGAAAGATGCAGGATGCAATTCCAATTTTGATAATACACTGAATTTTTTTTTAACTAACATCAATTCAACAAAAAAGGTATTTAATACGTTTTACATGGAAGTTCATAAACATATTTTAATTACTTTCAAATGATTAAAACGTTAAGTAATGAGATGCTACGCTCACGCATTAAAGAAGTCGAGATCGTTAATCGAGCATTAATATTCGAGTTAGTGACAATACTTTTCGGAGAATCGTTATCTCAGTTTCTTCTTTTTCCAAAGTGACACTTTATGTCGACCAGACTGTCATCTCGTAATGCAAGCAACTTTGTTCTCTTTTTCTAATGGTTCCCATCATTGTGACGAGATGCATTCATTCTTATATCTTTCCTACAAATCAACGCATCGCCTTTTTTAAACTTCATTTAAAACCGTTTATTAGTAGGACCTTATTAACGCACGATTTGGAGTTGCTTAATAATTACCATTAATAAACGATTCTGTGCAAATGTATTTTAAGATATTAATTTGAAACTAGATGTAGAAACAAAAATCAAGATTCAAGTCTAAGATGTTGGTTTAAAGTAGTCTCTGGACTTTACATGTATAAACAAGTTCGTAGGTGTTCGTTTCAAATCGAAAACTTTATCCGACATTCCGATTCAAAGGATTCTTGATACAGTAACAAGATGCAAGACTGTTGATTTGAGGTCAGCTACTGCCAAAAGGTCTTTCGATGCGCGAATAAGAAGCAATATACACCGAAAGGATCCTAGATACAGGTAGAGGGTGCACTGTTAGGGTATAAACTGGTAGTAAACGGGATAACATATAAAAACTTGACGTTTTGCACGACTAAACTGCGGTCAGGGTGGGTTCGGTGTACTAAATTTTGCGCACCATAGAATAGTTTATCATATATAAGTCCAAATAGGAGTTGAAACGACATAAAATCAGAAATGGGCGCCAGAGTATTTGAAACGTCACAATAGGAGTTGAAATGTTCAATTACGTTAATTCACAGATCTTAAAATACTCAAATAACTTGCTTAGCTAAAATAATTGCGTGCCGCAAAATCAATCACTAAGTTGTTAATAAAACAATAAATTATAGTTACATTACGTTACTCCAAAATTAGATACTTAGGGTAATTTCACTTCTACAAACAAAAACAACAAAAAGAACGCTTTAATTCTGTACTCAATCGCTTGAAATCAAATTCCTCAGACTGTAATTAATTATGACCAAATCACATTAAAAAAGAACAAGTCCAATAACCTAAATATATGTAATATGGATAAAAAAACAAATCAGAACCATCGAATCGTCAATACAGATATTACGATCTTATCACCTAGGTTATCTCTTACCGGTGAGCGAGCTAACACACGATGACCTCTATCAAAATATACTCTAAAATTACTTAAAATGTACAAAATAATAAATGATTTCTTTCCTCTTTACAAATAAATGATGTGCTCAAAATGCATTAGTCACATAATTTCTATGTAAAAGCTCGTCAGTTTGAATAACATTAATAAACAACTTCAAATAAATTTGGATAATAATGCGAATGGATACGCCTGTATTAAAATTTAAGCTATATTAAAAAACAAAGAAAAGTTAATCTTTAAAGAAAAGGCGTATTCAACCGTTTACACAAACACATAACAAAAATAATACCAATGACACACCATAAATTTGTCAGCGTTCGTCATTCAATCCAATAAAAAAAAGACAGAAATGTTACCTTAATTGGAGATGCCCTTTTGTTGCGCAGTCATCCGGAATGTACTTGCAGGAGGACCTCGGCTATAGGGTTAATTTTGACAAGACGCTCGCAGCTTCCCTTACAATTCTGCAAATATCGGCCTTCCAACTCGCGTTTTGATGAAATTTGAATTGCGCGTATGTACACCAATAATTCTATTAACACGAAGTTCATTCACTTTACCTTACTTTATACTAGTTAACTATACACAAAAGCTGGTTTATTTACAGCGCGTTACTGATTACCTTTACTCTAATGTACAAGTTCTGGATAATTCTTAATATTCTTAAATTACGAAAAACTGTACTTTATTTGTTATTTGTGAACTATACGTTAGAAACTTTGGAACAAACGTTGTATTTTTCCGCCAAAAAGTGAAGACTTCTCCAGAGAACGACGAAAGCACTTGGTAACTTTAAACACTAAACGCCTTTCTGGATCTCGATAAGCCCCTATGGACCAACTGCACAAAACGGTAAACTGGTCTCGTGAAGGTTGAACAATTATATGATCCCTTATTTGGAATGTAAGAGGGAATGAACACCCTGCTACGACAGTTCCTTTGACACGGACCGTGATCAACGTTGTTCCGCGGTAAAACTACGTCATCGTAACGATAAACTTATCGCTTCCAAGCCTAAACTACCACTGCCCTCGTGAATAATTTCACTTGCCGCCACATTGTTTTTTAAACCCCTTCTATCCAATTAGCCAATTCAGGAAAAAGGTACTTAAACTTTACTAACTACGCGCATCATGAATTCCGACTTCTCGAAACCCTATCTAAGTAATTTGATATACGGTAAATTGGAATTTTGTCAGCAAACTAGCGTTTAATGCCATGTATTTGAAATCAAGTTCTGTGTTTAAAACCAAACCAAATATCGACAGAGCTGTGCCGAACTGGCGGCTAACGTTAACTTATGCAAAAGATGTACCTTACAATGTAATCATTTGAATACGTTAGTTAATTTAATTTTAAATGAAGCAATGTCAACTTGATTTAACTAAATTTCTCCAATTTAAAATAACGAGTGTCCTTTCAAATGAGTAAGAGTTTCCCTAAATATCGATAACAAAATGTAAATCACATTCTCCTTTTAAACTTTCATTTTATTTTGATCAACAACAAAAGCTTCTCCAATCATTGACATATGACAGCACATCCGAGATGCAACTTTCAATCTGTAATCTGTCACTTTCAAAATAACTTTGATACGGATGCAGTCCGTTACAGAAAGCTGTATTTGTCAAAAGGGCCTAGATACGGATGCAACAGTCGAAACATAGATCAATCTGTGAAAGTCTACACTCACCAATTTTTTGCATTAATTAAGGGCCTTACTGGCACAAAAAATATGGCCGAAAGTCCAAAAGGCACACGTAAACAAGATCGTGCAAAGAAGACGTCTAAGATCCAAAAGGTACATGGAAGTAAGATCGCTGAACACGAAATACGCAAACAAGATGGCACAAATAAGATAGCCAAAAGCCAAAAAGGCACACGGAAATAAGATGGCGTAAAGGCAAAAGGCATATGAACAAAATGACGTTAACAAGATAGCCGAAAGACAAAAAGCACATGGAAACAAGATGGTTCAAATTCAAAGAGTCAAACGGATACTAGATGAGGCACGAAGATACTACCTAAAAAGAACTTCCGGTTGTTGGAAATGGGTTTAGCATAGGCTTATTTCCAAAATGTCAACCCCTCGGCAATATAACACGCTTGTCCAAGATGTCACCCCAAGATACCTAGTTGGAACCAGCTTAAACCTTAAATACAAAATACTGTTTAAAACCAGACAAAGGATCTTAATACAGATGCAGCACCAAGGTGTTGACCAACCAAAAAGACCTAGACACGGATACAACCCTCACCCTCAATGCGAGACTCAGATCAATCTTCAACCGATCATTTTTACAATTAATTTTTATTAAAACCGCATTCAGCGAATTAAGAACCTGCAAACACAAATAAGTCATTATGGATAATTACATAAGTCAAGTCATAATGACTTAGGACAATTCCAAAAATCCATTAGGAAAGTTTCTCAAAAGCCATTCCGGAAATATCAATTATGAGTAATTTCAGAAATCAGCCAAAATGACATAACCTTAGAAAAACTAGGTCATTATGGGGAAACACGTTTAAAGTCAATTAACGAAGTCCAAGATGGCGGTAAGAAAGGGGGGTCTGCTTGCATATTTTCTACTGAAACATCCAGTATGAAAGAATTTCAATGCATTGGAGGTGGAAGTATTCAGAATCGATCGTTAGACAATTTTTACGAAGAAAAAAATCAATCAAATAAAATCGTTCAATAAATTAAAGGGTGGAGAGGGGCCTTTAGTAATATTCTGAATCGATTTTCGGGCATTTGTTAGATCTAAACCCTTGTGGAATGCAAGTGCAAGGGAATGCTACGAAAAAAAATAATATAAAACATTAAAAATTATTATTATTATTGATGGCGCAGTTAGTTAGCGCGGTACTCTAGCAAAGTACAGGTCATAGGTTCAAATCCTACTCGAGGTAAACTTTTTATTTATGTATTTAATACTCCCCTCGGGGGAGCCTGCAACCCCTAGAGGGCGCGTCCCCAGGCACAAAGGACCAAACAGGCACAAAGGCAGCGTCGGATCCAGTGTGGGCGGCTTCCAACAGCGTTTGTCTCAGAGTGAGTGGCTGACATAAAAGGTCCTCTTAATCGGGGGTTTCGGCGTCAGGTCTAAGAACCCTGACACGAGTAAAAAAAAAAAGTTAAAACAATGCTGAATGAAAAATCATGGAAAATATCCCCGGGTGGCAATCCACACCTCTTACGAAGGGAACCCTAATGGATACGGGGGGGGCAACTCTGAGAGATATTTAACATTCTTAAATTTCAACCACAAATCAAAATCAGAAAGTCAGATAAGAACAACAAGGGAAAAAGGTAAACAGAGAAGGAGAAGAATGGTATGCGGAACATGGAATATCCAAGGATGGAGAATAAAGGATAAAAAGGTAATAGAAGAATTTAAAAAAACAAAATTAGATATACTAATAATCACTGAAACTAAGAAAAAAGGAAATGGAACAGAAATAAAGGAAAATGTCCTCCACTGCTGGAGCGGAGTTAAAAAGAAACAACGGGCGAACAGCGGATTAGGTATATTGATGAAAAAGAAATTCGCTAAATTGATTCAATCATGGGAAGCTGTCAATGAAAGAATTATAAAGATAAACTTAAAAACATTTGAAAGAGACATAGTTATCAGCCCAACAGATGATAGCTCACAAATAGAAAAAGAGCAATTTATAGAAAACCTACAAGAAGAAATCGAAAAAACAAAAGTCAACCAAGAATTAATTATAACTGGTGACCTAAACGGAAGAACTGGCAAAAGATACAACGACAGGATAATTGGTGAATTTGGAGAAGACGTAATCAATGACAATGGAGAACGATTAACAGAACTATGCGAACTCAACAACTTACGGATAATAAACGGATTTTTTCGCCACAAAGACATACATAAATACACGTGGACACAAGAAAAAAGAAACCTACGATCAATAATTGATTACATCATCGTAAAACATCACCCAACGATTAAGATAGCAGATGTCAGGGTGAAAAGAGGTGCGGAATGTGGCACGGACCATAAACTATTGGAAGCAAAAATGGAGTTCCCGTGGACAAAAAGAAGACAAAAACGTGAAACAGAACAACAAGAACAACAAAACACGGAACAACAAATCACAAAAGAAAAAAGATTAAAACTACATCTACTACAAGAAGAATGAATAAGAGACTTACACCAGAGACGACTAGATCACAAGTTGGAAGAGTTCAAATATGAAAGTATAGAGGAAACATACCAACATATTAAGGCCTGTATATGCTCCGCAGCGTATGAAGCCCTAGGGGAACAAGAAAAACCAACTCAAAACAATAATAAATGACGAAACCAAAGAAAAGATTATTGAAAAGAAAAAATTATACCAAAAATGGATGAACACAAAATCACCAGAAGATTTCCAAGCGTATAAACAAAAAGATAGAGAGGTCAAACAAAGAATAATAAAGTGGGAAGAACAAAAAAGGGGAAAAACGTGTGCATACATTCAACAATACCTGGGAGGAACAAGAAAGTCAGAAGCCTGGAAGGTATTAAAGACTATGAGAACAAACACAAAAGAAAAAGTACGTATAAACTATATAAAAAATCAAGAGTGGGAAAAACACTATAAAGAACTCCTCATTGAAAGACGACCGCAATTCATGGAACATGACCAAGAAATAATGGGAGAAGGAAAAAAAACATAAAATTAGACTTACAAGAATTAAAAAAAGCCATAAAAACATTAAAAAATAATAAAGCACCAAGGCCAGGACGCGTGTTCCCGGAACTAATAAAATACGGAACTAAACTCTTCCGCATAATGCACAGAATATTCTACAAGGCAATTAAGGAGAAACCCTCCCAAGAGAATGGACAGAAGCATATGTATCGTCCATATATAAAAAAGGGAAAAAAAAACGATGCGATAGTCACCGAGGCATCAGCGTAATAGCAACATTTGGAAGACTATATGGGAAAATCCTTAGGAGCAACTAGAAATACACATCAAAGAAAAAATAGGGGAAGAACAGGCAGGGTTCACAGCCGGGAGATAGGGTATCGATCATATATACACTCTACAACAAGTAATAGAAAAGAGAATGGCAAAGAACAGATCCGTACATCTGGGATTTATAGACTTGAAATAAGCGTACGACTCTGTACCAAGAAGCGTAATGTGGAAAGCCCTTAAAGAAATAAAAGTACCAAGAGATTTGATAGAAGCGATACAAAATATATACAAAGAGAACACCGTATATATTAAGGATGCAACAAAATAATCTCAAAATTCCACACAACTAAGTGCCTTTTGCAGGGATGCTCCACATCACCCACCCTCTTTAAAATATTCCTGGAACACACATTGACATCATGGAAGCGGAAATGCGAAGGTATGGGATTACCAATTAGAGGCAATTACTTATACACATTATGCTATGCGGATGACCAGGTGGTGGTAGCTCAAGACAAGGAAGATCTCAGCTACATGTTACGTAAACTAGAAGAAGAATATCACAAGAATGGATTAGAGATCAATTTTAAAAAATCAGCATATATGAGGACCTTAGAAGAAACAGTAACAAATTTAGAGATGGAAGATGGAAGAGAGATTAAAGGCACAGAAAAATTTAAATACCTAGGCTTCATACTCACGAAAGATGGAACAACGGAAGAAGAGATAAAAAATAGATTACACCAAACAAGAACATCTATTAGACAATTGAATCCAATTCTATGGGATAGACACATAACGAGGAAAACAAAAAGTAACATATATAACACGATAGTGAGACGCATAATGACCTATGGCTCCGAGAACTGGGTAATGAACAAGAAGTATAGAAATATAATCACCGCAACCGAAATGGATTACTGGAGGAGGAGCTGCAGACTCACAAGGATGGACAGAATCACCAATATAGAAATAAAGAGAAGAATGGGTGTTGAGGAGGACGTACTAGAATACATAGAAAAGAAACACCTGATCTGGTATGGACACGTAAGAACAGCTAACCATAATAGAAGGAGCCCAATCGGAAGAAGAAGATGGGGAAGACCTCGAAGATCATGGAGAGATGAGATCGATCAGGCAATGGAAAGAAGAGGGCTTGAGGATGGAGCATTGCAAGACAGACAAAGATGGAGTTTGCGGTTGAAAGAAGGAAGGCAGCGACAGCTGTAGTAATCCTGATTATATATATATATATATATATATATATATATATATAAATTAATAATAATTTTTAATTACATATTTACCTTTGAACTTATTCTTTCATAACAAATACTAATAATAATTTATTAAAGCCTGTCGTAGAACTGAACGGGTATCGGATTAACAAGGAGGATTGTCAATATATGGTTCTATTGTGCTTGAAACCGCTAATCTTTGCTGTCTCGTATATATTGTACGTGACAAAGAAAGATGGAATATATATGAATAATGCCTCTATTTCTGCCGAACAAAAGCGTTTGCAACTTTCAACAAATGACAATGGCAATAGAATCAGATGCAGAAACGTAGAAATTCAATAGGTATAATAAAATGCCAGTGGTTCTCAACACTGCTTTAACATTACATTTAAAATTTATGGAAGAATGCAAGTTTTATAATAAAATTGTAAAAGCCATTCATAATAATGAATATTCGATTAATTTAGGTATTTCAATTTACATTTAGAAAGTTCATTGTATACCTAAGTATGGTAATGACGTTTTAGTGTACTCCAATTACAAAAGAATCCAAATAAATATGCAATACTGTAACAATAAGTAATTAATAATAGATTATTATACCATTTAGTAGGTAATAGGTATCGTTGCGACATAAAAGACGAAGATGTTCTTAATACGTGGAACGACGCATTAAAACAGTTAGTGAAATATGGCAAAAATGTATTGATCATACGGATAAAATAATTAAAGATACTTTTGTTAATGAAGAGATTGTGGATGAAGTAAGACCTCTTATTTTCACAGTTAACACTGAAGAAAGTGATGACGATGATCTTTTCCAAGATTTGGATGACTCAGGAAGTGATGAATCTGAAGCCGAATGACAATTATAATTTTTACATTTAATTATAAAAGTATATCTTTGTAATTTAATTAATATTTACTAACTATAATAAAATGTATTTGTTATTGTTGTTATAAGTATAAGTGAAAGGTGTCAATTGAAATTACTTATAGGTAATTAGTAATCGATTATTATTTTATTATACAAAAGTTGCATTTCTTCACAAATTATATAATGTTAAAGCAGTGTTGAGAACCACTGGCATTTTATTATACCTATTGAATTTCTATTCTACCTGCATCTGATTCTTATTGCCTTGTCATTATGTGTGAAAGTTGCAAACGCTTTTGTTCGGCAGAAATAGAGGCATTATTCATAATATATCCATCTTTCTTTGTCACGTACAATAAGTACGAGACAGCAAAGCATTAAGGCGGTTTCAAGCACAATAGAACCATATATTGACAATCCTCCTTGTTAATCCGATACCCGTTCAGTTCTACCGGACAGGCTATAGTCAAGTTGCTTTGGTATGTGTGAATCCTTGCGATATTGCAGGCTCACATTCCATTAATAAAGTAATTTGATTGTAATCTCATTATATTTAGAATTTACATCAGTTCTACATACATAAAGACAAAATTTACATCGATTGGGGCTTGAACCTTGATGGCGCAGTTGGTTAGAGCGGTACTCTAGCAAAAGTACAGGTCGTTGGTTCAAATCCTACTCGAGGTAAACTTTTTATTTATGTATTTAATAAAATTAATAATAATTTTTAATTACATATTACCTTTGAATTTATTGGTTCATAACAAATACTAATAATAATATTAAACATGTTTATAACGTTCCAACTTTAGTGGTGCAAAAGAAAAAAATTTGTGCAAAGGAGTGCAAATTTATAATCTTGTGGTATCTTTTAAATTAACTAAATTAAAAACTTTGATCTGTCTAGGAGGTTATTTTCATTCTCAATGTTCCAAACACAAATTATATCCTTTCGTTCTAATTATTCGTACTATTTGTGTATGGTATCGCACTCGAACATACGTTTCTAGCCATTACTGCTTAAATCTTCAGAGTATCGGAATTGTGATATTCAGAAATCAAATCTTGTTGAGCGATACTTATAGTGCGAGTTTGAATTTATTCTTAATCGCGTTTTTCATAGCCATTTAATTCATTAGTAACTCTCTTTTATAATAGACAAAACTGTTAGATTTTATCAATTATTTACAATGTACAAAAGTAACGCCTGCTATTGAGTGCCTTAAATCAATCCAAATGGAGAGACTTTACCATATTTAATTGAATTGATGTCCAAAATAATAGAATTGACATCCGTCCTATTTTACTAAACACACAAATACCAAGTGTAGGAAGTGATCAATTTATAACACATTTTTGTTTTGTGTATCTCACCAGGTATCCCACTACGAAGATGACTACCAAAAATTATACTGTATAACCCTAATATAATATATTCCGAAAAGGTTCCTATTATTATTACAATACATAATTTTAAATGAACTGTAGCGTTGCTAATTGTATGCTGGAAGGGTGTAACAAAATAGAAGAAGAAACGTTTCAGTTTTCCTTTATATGTATATACATAGATATTAAATAAAAGCGTGAGAGAGAGATAATACAAGTTCCTCTCTTCCGAAACTAACTATGCAGCAGCGGCTTCTTTATGCTATTCGTCCTTTCCATAGCTTACTCAGTTTGTAGTAGTTGTCGTGAGAGGTGAACTGAAAGCTACCGCTTGCGATTATATCGCGCTTCGAGGATCACAATCGTAATCAATTGTTTTTTTTTTCGTGTTCGGGTTAAGTAATATTAGTGCCGTTTTTTTTGGGAACTCTATTTATGTAGCTGTGTTGTGACGGATGAGGAATTTTAGTAACTTTTATTATTCATAAAGTAAGTTTTTGAACTTTTTATCACTGTTTTCCACAGTTTTCACAAATAAATAAAGAGCATAAGTTTTCTCCTTTATAACGCTAGAGATAAAAAAAATTATGCAATTTTTAATTCGTCCCTGAGGATGGTCACAATAGTTTCAACCGCCGAAACTTGTACAGAATTTAATAAAAATCGAGAATTGAGAAGTTTTGTTTTCACACCAATTTTTTAATATTATCGTATTATAATATAACTGAATCGTGCTCCCTTTTTGCAGAGAAAGCTCTAATAACTGCTTCCATAGTTATTATCAAGAATAATTGCATTTCAGAAATTAATCGGAATTTGAGTTTTTACAATTACTTCATTGTATGGGAAATTTTAATAATTAATTTTTAGGCAAATTTACGACTGTTCATAATTGTACGATATAAATGTTAAAATCTAGCAAAAATTTGTAGATTAGTTTGATTAAAGGTTTGTTGACGTTTCTTGTGTAATTTTGAATATATTATTATAACTGCAATACACATGTAAGTTCATGGTTAACATTGTTCATTTAACAAATTGATATTTGACTTCTATTATTTCTACATTAGCCAAGTTAAATGTCAAACAATAAAATATGATTTGCATATTTCAACTTTGTTTACATAGAAACAAACACTATAATTAATTAGTTAATCAATCAAAATGCGATTATTTTGGAAATGAAACAAGGTAACATTAACTACGTTAAAGTCACAGAAAACGCTTTTCGCACTTTCTGTTTTGCAAACTACCTTTTTTTTTTTTTGGCTTTTTTGGAGACTTCGTTTACGTAATTGTGTTGTAATGGATAAGGAATTGTTATAATTTTTATTGTTCATACAGTGAGTTTTTGAAGTTCTTATGACAGTTTCTGAATAAATATAAATAAATGTAAAAGAATATAATTTTTCTCGTTCTTAAAGTTACAGAAACAAAAAATTATGTAATTATTCCATTTTTAATTCATCCTTGAAGATGGTAACAATTAAGGACCGAAACAAGTACAGGATTTTATGAAAATGTAAACTTTCACCATTATTATACACAATTAAAATACTTACCTTTTGGGTTTTTTAAATGGTGTATTTTTCTATTATATATGTTTTATACTCGTATAAATCTATACATTTCGATAACAATTACAGTTATCGTCCTCGGTAAATGTTAATATCTGTAAGAATTGCATGATATGTTAGAACACATTTGTGAAATATGAAAAAGATGAAGATGTAAACATAAGCCTGCTATTAAACTAACAGTTTGATAAACGTATAAAGCCAACTGTGGAATCTAATCTTAGTAAAGAATTGCTAGATCCTTAATAAATTAAATGTTATTGAACTGTCTTAAACATGACAGATCAGAAGACCTAATGGTTGAAGGTTAACAGTGAAAAATAGTATAATCAAAGAGCAGATTTAACAATATTTAATCAAACTTTGAGGTAATTGTGAAGTTGTGAACAACTGTAATTTAAAATTGATAAAAGTGATCACAAATAGAAACTTGACGTACCAATTAAAGATCTAGTTAAATCTAATAAAGAAATAGTTTTTTCTTAGTAATTGTAATTGTTATTGTACAGTGAGACACAATTTAGTACAATTTTTAATTTTAACAACATACTGGGTGTCCCATTAGTGTGTAAAGGTCCCATACCTCCGTTTGTACAATAGATATGGAAAAATTGTTTGTAGCAAAATTGTAGCCACCTATGAGCTTCATATTTTAAAATTAATAAGGAATATACAGGGTGATTTATAATATCGTGGTCATCCAAAGTTATGTTTTTTAACAGGAACACCCTGTATATTACTATGAATTTGAATTGAACTTAAGGTTTTGATATGTTATACTCGGTATTTTAAAAGTTATGACCAATTTTGGATAAAAAAAAGTTATTACTCCAACGCTCTGTACAGGGTGGTTTTTTTCGTTAATATTATAGGGTATAGGCTAAACGGTAAAAGATACAAAAAAAACTAAGATACGTGTCCCGTTCTCTTTTTTAGTGTTTAGTTTAATGGCGCAATCGGATCTACGCTAACTAAATTGGTTTCGAAGATACAGAGTGATTCTCAAAATCTGCCGGTTTTTGTTATCTCTTATGACTCGGTTATTTATGGAGATAAAAAAAAGCTTTGGATACGAAAGTTTTATGACTTTTTACGTTGAATCCAGTGGCGTTCTTAAAAAAAATATAGATGTTTGATTTTTTGAGATATTACCAAATGTAGCATTTTCTTAAATGGGACACCCTGTATCTGATAATCTCAAAAAATTCCATTTTTTCTTGAACAATATATAACACTTAATATTTTGAATTGTCCTAAATAGCTAAAATACTAAAAAAACAGTTTTTTTTAGTTGGCCATGGATTTAATCAATTCTTTATTTTATAATAGGCATAATAAGATTGCAGATAATAACAATAATAAAACATTAATAAACTAAAACAACAACTACAAAAAACAAGAAAAGATTTACAACTCAACAGTAATTATTTCAAATACTTATATATAACAATTAGCATAGGTGGTTAATCAGAAAAGGTGCTCAAATTGTCTTCCATTCTGCTCGATGCATTTTTGGGCTCTGCTTGTAACTGAACGAGTGGCGTCATAGATTTGAATATTTGGCACTCTTCCAATGCAATTAATAAAATTTGCTTTGAGTTCTTCTACAGTATTACTTATATAGACTTCATTTTTGATAGATCCCCAAAAATGAAAGTCGAGTGGCGTCAGGTCGGGGGAACGCAGAGGCCATCTGTTTGGTCCATATGTACCAAGCCAATTTTCGCCAAAATTGCCATTTAGTAAGTCCCTTACCATGTGGCTATTATGTGCTGGAGCACCGTCTTGTTGCAAAATAAACATTGTTTCTTGCAGCTAATGGCATGTTATCGAACTCCATTATTACACATTCTTCCAAAATTTGGATGTATCCTCGAGCATTCAAATTTTCATTAAAAATTCTGTAGTTCTGGACTCTGTTTTGATATAGCGCCACCCATACATGGAACCCAAATCGTCCTTGTTGTATTCTGGCGACCGTCTGATAAGGATTTATGTTTGACCAATATCGATTATTATGTCGATTAAACATTCCTTCGCTAGATATAAAAGCCTCGTCGGTCCATATTATATTTTGAAAAAAATTGGGATTCCGATTAATCTGCTGCGAATACCAATGACAAAATGTTAAACGCCGCTCTTCGTCTCCAGGATGTAAGTTATGAACCTTTATTATTTTATATGGTTTATACTTATGCTTTCTTAACGTTTTTAAAACTTTAGATTTACTTGTGCCAATATCTTTCTCAATATTACGGCTGGATATCGTCGGATCAGCAGCAACACAAGCTAATGTATTTATTTCATCTCTTGCTCTATTTGCCTTATTGTAAATCTTACTTCTTGGTTTTTCAAATGATATAATCTTTCAAATATTTGTTGTTCTGGCTGTCGTCGTTCCGGATAACGCTCAAAATATAAGTCTAGAGCTGCGTCTTTATTTTTATTACTCTCAATGTAGCACTCAAGCGTATTTAATTTTTCATAATTTTGAAAATTATTCATTTTAATCACCTTTTTTAAAAAATATAATCGGAAACGAAATACGAATACCAATACATAATTGTTACTGAATTTTATGACATGTAAACAAACAAAAACAATTGCTTAAAACATTCAATTAATGGCCAACTAACAAAAAATGTTTGTTTAGTATTTTAGCTATTTAGGACAATGCAAAATATTAAGTGTTATATATTGTTGCAATCTCAAGAAGATGCAATTTTTTGAGATTATCAGATACAGGGTGTCCCATTTAAGAAAATGCTACTTTTGATAATATCTCAAAAAATCAAACATAACGTAAAAAGTCAAAAAACTTTCGTATCCAAAGCTTTTTTTTATCTCCATAAATAACCGAGTCATAAGAGATAATAAAAACCGGCAGATTTTGAGAATCACTCTGTATCTTCGAAACCAATTTAGTTAGCGTAGATCCGATTGCGCCATTAAACTAAACACTAAAAAAGAGAAAGGGACACGTATCTTAGTTTTTTTGTATCTCTTACCGTTTAGCCAATACCCTATAATATTAACGAAAAGAATCACCCTGTACAGCCCAAAATAATTAATAAAAAAAATTACTTTTAGCATTCAGGATTTCTTATTATGATGTACATTCATACAAAAATTATTTTTGTAATTATTGATTAATTTGTAAACAGGGTCAGAACACGCTTATACAATTTTCTTCATTACTTTAAATGGACCACCCTATATTTTATATGGTGTTGGAATAGACCTCATTCATTTTTGTGAACCATTCCCTATACCTACCGCTTTCCGTTTTTTAGGTATTTTCAATTTTAAGAAAAAATACTCACTTTTTATTCTTTTAATAATTCCAATTAAAATAGTAATTTAAATAATTAGGTGAAAAACTCATGAAATAATAAAATTATTTAACATGAAAAGTAATTAACAAATCGAAAGAAATAAATTAAAAAATTATAAATTTAACTAAGAATAACGAAACTCGACATTTTACTTCTAAAGAAAATGTTCAAAATGAACTCTTCCAACATTAACGCAAGTTGTAATCTGTTGTCAAAGGCTCTGTGAACTGATCTTAAGGTGTATACAGTGATGTTACTAAATACTCTTCTAATTCTCTTATCCATATCTTGCCGTGTTGTCGGCGGTTGCTTGGTAACTTGGTCTCTTACCTGTCCCCATAAATAAAGATCTATCTTACTTAAATCTGATGACCTTGGAGGCCACATAACTGGACCATCTCTTTCAGTCCATCGGTTTGGGTATTTTGCGTTTAGGTAGGTTCGGACCATTTGGGAATGATGCACATGGGCGCCATCGTGCAAAATTCACATCTTATATTGTGAGGAACATGTTGCTTTAATCTAGGGAGATGATTGCGAAATTAAATATACTTCACCAGTTACACGCCCTTCAAAGAAATGGGGTTCCACTACGCACTCTTCGATGATTCCACCACAAACGTTAATGGACCATCGGTTTTGGCTGTGTGTTCTTATCACGTAAGGGTTGGTATTTGAATAATGATGGTAATTGCGTCTGGTTACAAATCCATTCTTATTTATTGTCGCTTCATCGCCAATGAGAACAAAATAGAAAAAATCATTTTGATTGTTAAGGCCTATTCATCAAAATTTACTCTCATTTGACAATCATTTTCGAGCAACTCCTTGTGCGTTTGTAAGCGATAAGGATGCATTTTATGTTTTAATAAAATTTTATTTACTGATGTTTTGCTGATTCCTCTTTGACTAGACACTGCACGTGTAGTAATGTGTGGATCTTCTGTAACATTTAATAGTACATTAAATTCATTTTGTTCCTTTAAGGTTCGCTTTTCTCTTTCATGTTTTTCATACGCTACACTACCTGTACGTTTAAATCTTTCCAACAAATTTTTCAATGTTTTTCGTTGAGGTTGCCTGCGCTCCGGAAATTTTTGTCTATAAATTCTAGCTGCCAGCAGATAATTCTCGTCACTACTAAAAATTGTTGATAGCAAATCTACTAATTCATTTCTATCAAAATTCTTTTCATTTTTGCAACAATACTAAACACAGCTTCAAACGCAAACAACTTCTATAATTGTTACTGACAAATGTCAAATTAAAGAGAATTAAGATCATTAGTAATACCCAAATATAGTTTTTTGGTTATGGCCAAAGATAACTGTTTATTCTTCATCACACGACTTTTTGACCAAACTTGAAACTTTATAAGATCATTCGTATTCATGATTTATATTTTACTGTAAAGCAAGCTAATGACCACAAAGGCTACTTGATCCCATTAAAAAATAATGAAACATGAGTATTTCATTATTTAATTGGAAATATATAAATAACGGAAGCGGTAGGTATAGGAAAATGGTTCACAAAAATAAATGAGTTAATACAGATGTATTCAAACACCATATAAAATATAGGGTGATCCATTTAAAATATTGAAGAAAATTGTATAAGCGTGTTCTGACTTACCCTGTATACAAATTAATCAACAATTACAAAAATAGTATTTTGTATGAATGTACATCATAATAAGGAATCCAGAATGCTAGAAATAATTTTTTTTATTAATTATCTTGGGCTGTACAGGGCGTTGAGATAATAACGTTTTTTTATCTAAAATTGAATATAACTTTCAAAATATCCAGTATAACACATCAAAACCTTATATTGGTGTGATGGGTAATGTAAGTGAAATTAAAATTCATAATACTATACAGGGTGTTCCATTTAAAAAACCATAACTTTGGTTGACCACAGTGTTATAAAGAACCCTGTATACTCCTTATTCATATTAAAATGTGAAGCTCATACCTGGCTACAATTTTGTTATAAAGAATTTTTTGATATCTAGTTTACAAACCGAAATATGAGGCGTTTACACACTAATGGGTCACCCTGTATGTGAGATTATTATAGTGGTGTGGTACTTAACATGTAATGGTAAAGTATTTAATTCAACATCTAGGTAATAATACAGCAAAAAACGTAGACATACCAAAAGCTAAAATTAAAATTAAGGTTTACCATTGCGCCTTCTTTAATTAGAAGGTACCAAAACCTACTTACAACGGAGCTTTTCTTCTGGCCTATTGAAGTTATTCGTATGTTTCTATATCTCAATAGCTTCACGTTACAAATGAACATAGTAATGAGTTTATCTTGACAATATTTCCATATTATCAAATTGAATGTCATGATTTAAATTATTTAAGGCGTGGTCAGCTATCGCAGATTTCTTTCGTTGACCTAATCTACAAAATCTCATATGTTCTTTACGTCTTATATCAAAGCAACGTTTTGTGGTTCCAATGTATACTTTTCCATTAGAACAAGATAACTTATACACTCCCGAAGATGACAATGGGTTTGAAATGTCTTTAGGTGACCTTAAATCTTCTTTAATTTTTCTTGTGGGTTTAAAAACAATCCTAATGCCATGGTTAATTAAGATTTTGCCAATTTTATCTGTAACACTAGTTATAAAAGGACGAAAAGCAGTACGAACATTAAGCACCTGTTTTTTTATAGTTATGTCTTGCAGGTGTTACTAATTATCAATATTTTTAAGTGAATATCCATTAGCTTGAAGTGATTTTGTTAATTATTCATATTCATCTTTCAAAAATTCGTTTAACTCGATTCACTGAAGATTTCATTTCACCAATTTTTTTATGTGGATGATGGTTTGATAATTTATGAACATATCTATAGGTGCGTGTCGGCTTCGGTAAACCTAAAAAGATAGTGAATTATTAGTTTTAGATATTAGTGTGTCAAGAAATGGCAAACTTCATTAGTTTCCTTCTCTTCTGGTAAACTGAATGCTAAATGAATACCATTTATATGACAAATGTATTATCTACATATCTATATCAAACTAAAGGTTTTTTAGGTGCATTTTGTAACGCTAATGTTTCAAATTAAAAAATGAGCTATAACAGGACTAACAGGACTACCCAACCCATTGCTACACCATCAAGCTGTCAACAGAATTTATTATTTCACTGAAAATAAGTTGTAGTAAGACAGTACAGAACAAGAATTGTTATATCCTTTGGAAAAAGATGATCAATATATTAAATAACTTCTTTAGATGGACTTTTGCAAAAAGTGAAACAACATCAAAACTGACCATAATATCACATTCTTCAATTTAGGAATTATGTATTTTTTTAATGTAGTCGGCAGAATCTTTAATATAATGGCGTGTTTTATCTATATGAGGTTGTAATAAAAATGTAAGATGTTTTGAAAGATTGTAAAAATACGTAAACGAACAATATAATCAAATAACAGAATGTACGAGAAAATTTGGATATCTAAGTTTCAGTCTAATTTACGAATGTTTGTAACTGTACACTATAAATGTCAATATCCAGCAAAATGTTGTAGATTACAAAATTTCAATTTGTAAAAAACTTATTATAATTTAATATTAACCAAGTTGCTTTGGTATGTGTGAATCCTTGCGATATTTCAGGCTCACATTCCATTAATATAAATAATTTGACTGTAATCTCATTATGTTGAGAATTTATATCAGTTCTACATACATAAAGAGAAAGTTTACATCGATTGGAGCTTGTATCTCGATAGCTCAGTTAGTTAGTACGGTACTCTAGCAAAGTACATGCCGTAGGTTCAAATCTTATTCGTGGTAAAGTTCTTATTTATGTATCTAATCAAATTAATTATAATTTTTAATTACCTTGTACGAAATTCAACAAAAATGTGTAAAGTTTGATTACATTTCTGGCGTAATTTTAATGCATAACTGCAATACACAATAGCATGTAAGTTCAGTGTTAATGCTGTTCATTCAACAAATTAATATTTGACTTCTATTATTTCTGCATCGGCCGAGTTAAACAAAACAATAAAATTAGAATTGCAAATTTCCACTTTGTTTTTCTATGTATATGTATATAATTGCAGATAAATAAGGAATACTACTATAATTAAAGAGAAATTTGTTATGAAATATTTGAACGTATCCTAAAACTAGTGGCGATATAATGATTACCTTCCAACTTACATATGCATATATAGGTACAGAATTTGTTTCCACTATTGTCCAATCGATTTATTACCTCCTTTTTACAACATTTGACAAAATTTCGCTGAGATCGGCCATGACGTGTGTATGCGTGTGCATGCAGGCGTGCGTGTGTGGGGGAGATCGTGCGGGTTTGGGTAGAAGTGGGGGTGTAGATGTGGGTGTGCGTGACAGGATGGGTATGCGGGTGGGTAGGTAAATTACGAAGTGGGTATAGGTGCCCGGGCGCGTGCGCGTATGCGCATGTGGGCATGCGGACGTGTGTGCATATGACCGCATGTTAATTTGTGCGGGAGTGCGTGTGTGCGTCCGTGCACGCGTGTGCGCGTGCGTTCGTGCTTATGCGTGTTTATATGTGTGTTTGTGTGCGTATGAGCGTTCGTGTCTGTGTGCGTGCGTGGGTGTGTGGACGTGTAGGCATGAATGCGCGGGGGCCTGAAGGCGTATGGGCGTGTGGGTATGTGGACGTGAAGGCGTGAGGGTGTGTGGGCGAGAGTGCGAGTGCGCGCGTACACGTATATTTAAGTGTACCTGTGTGTTGTGTGCGTCCGTGTCTGCGTGATTGCGTGTGAGCGTGCGCGCGTGTGCGTGTGCGCATGCGTGTGAGTGTGCGCGTGCGTATGGGTGTGCGTGTATGTGTGCGTGCGTGTGCGTGTGCAAGAGCGTGTGCGTGTGCGTGTGTGTGCGTGTCCGTGTGCGTGCGCGTGCACGTGTACGTGTGCGTGTAGGTGTACCTGTACGAGTATGTGTATCTGTAGGAGTATG